>WEIV01019342.1:151623-181814 GCA_013390005.1 Calyptomena viridis | reverse complement strand
CAAAATAATTTTGTGCTGATACAAATTAACTCCTTTTTAAACCATGGGCCCAAAAAGCTCACCTCAAAACAATCATATGTTCTTCTTGCTCAACTTAGACCTTTCAAGGAAGGTCGATGAACTTGGGTTTCCCCATCAAGCCAGTATTCTTGAACACCTAATGCACATGAAAATATTTCCTTAGTTCCCAAATCCACAGTTCCATTTAGTTACATTTCCAAATAAACTAGCTTCCTTTGCAGAAGGTGTGTAACTTCTAAGTGGCTGAAAGTCCTAACACACTGAACCTGCTGGGTAGTTGTAATACCTTAGCATCTTGGACAAAAAAAGTCAGTATTTAGGTTATATAAATGGCTTCTGAGACGGCTTTAAAGACTGCCTTTAGGACACCAAATTTCAAACTTTGATACAACTTTAATATATTTGCTCTGTGTGGTGAAATACATTAGTGGAAAGGGGTTGAAAGAGGGTTGGTTAGAAGCAAGTTGCTTTATTATGTTACCTCTCCTCATCCACCAAGTCAGAACAAGGGTTTTGGCTCATAACAAGATGCACCTGTTTTGATCAGACAAAGATTTTCCATAACCAGAAGCTGCCTTCATCACTTACTGTATAAACTGTGGATTGAGCTTGAAATTGAAACTCTTTGGCTAAAAGCTGTTATAGATCACTCAGTGAAATGTGTATCATGTATGGTGTGGACAACTCTAAAGAGACTGATATCCTGTATTACATTAGAGTTTTCTAATGTCATGTGTTAAATTTATCAGGAAGGTTCTTCTAGTCTTTCAAAATGCAAAGGTTTTGCTGGAAAAGTAGAACACCAACACATCTAATTACAGTGTGAATAATTTCAAATGGTCCTAATAAGGTCTCGTGCACCCTCAAATTTTTCAACACAGCAGCAAGAAGTAAATATATTTGCACCTTAAGAAACATATGGGCCATTTACAATTTGAAATATTTTCCTTGCCTTCTAGTATGACTGAAAAGATTGTAACAGCAGATTTGATTTATTCTTTAATCCTTTTGAGAAATTGAATCAGCTCTGACACTGCTTCTTTTTTTTCCAAAAAGCAAAATCTTTGAATCAATTTTTAATAAGATTGTAATTGTCAAATTCATTGGAACATTAGTGAACATTTAAATACTAATTAGCTAAGCAACTGCTAATCTCTTCTCAGCAGAGCTCACAGACACAAATGTCAATTAAACCTGAGTTTGTCCCCAAGGAAAGAAAGGTCAGAGGGTAGTGTTCAGTCAGCTGTGAGATTATGTTAAAGCAGTGTTAGGAGTAATAACCTCTGCCAAAAAAAAAAAGAAAAGAAAAAAGAAAACAAAGCTGAACTTTCTCTTACTTTTTATCTTTTTAAATAATTGCATTAAGTACAGGGTTGAGAGGGGAGAAACAAGGGAATAATTGCAAGAATTGAATCAACAACTGTTGCCTCTTTAGCAACAAACCAAATAGCCATCAATTCATTGCCTAAGGAGTTAGGAGACAGTTCATTCCCTGCTTACAGCTAAATCATTGAGTATCTCACGCAAACTCCTTTTTTTCCACCAAGTTAAGATTTAGGTTTTTATTTACTCCTGAATCGCCATAAAGTGTTGAAATTTGAGGGTAGTTTTTTTCCCTCCTTAACAGCCCTCCCATCCTTCCCCAAACAGAAGCACACCTGAAGACCGTACACCCCTTCAACCTTTCCAAGACCTGTGGATCTATTTGCTGTGACTGGCAAACACAGGGTAGCAAAATAAGTGGTATGTGTTCACCATGCTCTCCCAGTTTGCTTCCTTTTGCTTTTCAGAGCACTTTATTCCAGTTCTGCACTTAGGAGGCAGATGGCTTTGAGTACACAAACCATCCCATTAAAATCAAGGGACGTCTTCTGCACTTGGAATTACAGAGCTCAAGTGTTTCTGTAGACTGAAGCTGTAACTCATGTAAATTCATGAACTGGCAGCAAAGAGGTATGTTTAAGTATATGTTGCAATGTTGCCACAGATAATGTATTTATTTTTCATTGATGGAATTCAGCACCTGTTTAAAGTTAAGCACTTGTTTTCCCAATGAGCAACTCAAATACCTTAAGTTATATCTGTATCCTTTCTTTCCCAGTGACTCTTCTAAGGAGAGATTGCATAGAAAGCAGCTCCTAAGATACAATCTCAGAAGTGCCATTCTCCCGATAATATAAAATTAATCACTTCAAACGAGGAGGTAAAGCACACCATAGATAATTCCTGACTCCAGCTCCCACCGTGAGAGGTGTGTACATTAACAGCTCCCTCTTATGAGAGTAGGGTTCTTGTGTCAGCCTGCTTTGTCAAAATCTTATATTTTATATAAAGTTTATGATAGAATATGGACAGCCCACAGCATGGTAGAGTTGAAGTTAAAGCTGATATCAGGACACATGGAAAGAACAAACTACTATGGGAAGTGTTTTGAAAAGACAAACACAGTTAAGTTAGACAGCTTGGTGGGGCCTCATGTACAACACATGGATTTTCCTTGTTCTTGGAAAGGTTTAATATTAGAGCCTCTTATCTGTGCTTAAAAAGAAAAAAAATAAAAAGGAGGGAAAAAAGAAATCTTATAAATCATTCTTCCAAAACCAAGATTAAAATATCCCCAACATTGCTTAAAAAAAATTTGTTCATGTGCCATGCTGGTTAGCAAGCTATGTATACGTTGATTTATTTAGGAGATTTGGAGAAATCTCAGCAGAGAAAAATATTACAGCTTGCTGTCATAATTTCCTGAAGTTTAAGTGTTCATAGATTTGTAATGCTCCAAGATAGGAGGGGCCACTCTGTTACTCAGTCTGACCTGTTATATATCACAGGTCATTACATTTCACCAAGTTACCTTTGCATCGACTCCAATAAATTGTGTTTTGCTAAAGACTATCTCCAGAAAGACATCCATCTGGATGAAAGACTTTGAGAATCAGAGAATCCACCCTCCCCCCACTAGTGTATTCCAGTGATTAGGCTCACCCTAATAAAAACCTGTGTTACTTTCATCTTAATTTGTCCAGCTTCAGTTTCCAGCCACAGATTGTGGTTATATTTCGCTTCACTGGACTGAAAAGCTCTTTGGTGTTCAGCCTTCTCTTCCAAACAAGAAACCTCTCTGGAGACCCTTTGGAAGATCAACGTGCATAAGAACCTCCATCTAAGTAATTTCTCTGCAACCCTTGCTTTTATTTTACAGCTGTTTCTATGCTGTCTGGATATACACGTTACAAACAGAACTTGCTGAACCTGCAGTACTTCAGTATCATTATCACCAGTCCCAATCATAGACAAGCTCAGAGCTCACTCAGTAACCTCTTTATTCATGTAGGTGCTACTGGTGAAGAGAACTGGAGTATTGTGGTGCAATTCCCTGCTTTCCTTCTGGTCCAATATAACCAGTAGAGCCTTTTGGTTTTAAGGGTACAGCCTCCTTTCTTGTAGATAGGGGCTGTATTTTTCATTCTAAGGTATACAAAGTGGTATTTTCAACTGTACCACTTCGTTTCACAGTTTAGACCAGTTTATACCACTTCTTAGTCGTCCTGACTTTTACTATTCAGACAGTCTTTGCCTTATCTCCAGATTATGATTTTACTTCTGCTCACAGATAAAGATGTTGAACTGCCAGGTCAAATATGAATTGCCACTGAATGAAACAAGAAAAATCCACATTCAATTAAAATTCCTCATTTACTTACAACTTCTTCAAGGTTTTGTCCAACTAAATATACTTTGTTAATGATGCATAGTTAACATAGCTGGCATGCAGAAGGTAATGTGATAAATACCTTTCAAAACTTCTTCTAGTAATAGACTTCATAATTCCAGCAGAAGAGGACATCAGCTTTGCTCTAAGAACTGATATTAATTCTGTTCCTGCTCTTGAATACTTCACTAACAGGACCTTGTAGAAATTAATTCTTTATTTTGACTGAGCCTGATATTTGACCCACTGGTTCAAGTTATCCCACTTAACTCTTTGTGGCTACTGACTGTCTATTTAATATGTAAATATTGGTAGTTTTACAGTGTGTCTCAGGTCTTCTGTGGTCTAAAATTCAGACAAGATGAGCCTTAATTCACATATTTATGGTCTGAAGATGTCTATTTTGCAACCACTTTGACATGCAAAGAGCCACATTCATGTGACCTTGCTTAAGTAATTTATGGGTCTTTAGAAAGAAAGATGTTAAAGTGTGCTCTTTTAAGGAACCAAAACCAGAGGACTTCGAAAAGAGTAAGGCGATGCTGCAGGACTAGTACCAGTGATTTGCCCTCACTTGAGAACACTTACATCCTTCAGCCTTTTCATATGAGAGATGGCTACCAAGTAAATGCAACTGCACTTATGCCTGAAGGTGCTATTTGTGCTTCACAGCCTTTAGGTCTAAAGAAACTGTAACAACTTTTCTCCAAATTAATTAAAATCCCTGTGGAGTTTCTCCAACCCAGGAAGACACATGCACATGCCAAAATATTTATTTAACCATTCGTTCTGATGCTGGCAGCTGCAAGGGGTGGAGTCACAGCCAAGTTATCAAATCTTTTCCCACTTAAATCCCACATGCTGGCAGGGAGTGTGTCCATGTCCCCATCATTCCCCATCCTGTATGGCTGCCTATCACCTCTGCCTATATTTTGTTAGGTTCCAGGCCTCTTCCTTAAAATTATCATGTTTCACTTCCAGTCACTGCTGGTCAGTCATAGTCGCCAAAACTGATAGAGTTATAATTTTGACATGTCAAAATCATTACACGAGCAGAAATCTCCTTGTCCCCAGTGGCTTCCGCTCCAGCATGGACAATGTTTTCCAATTTGGAGCCTACAGTTGCTCCAAAACTAAAATGACAGAGATGCATTTTATACCGTGCAAGAAAGAACACAGCTGGAAGTGTTGCACAAAAATCCTGACTTCAGCTGTAATCTTCAGATAACTCCTGCTATGTAACATGCTCAGCACCAGGGGAAATATCAAAGGACGCTTCCAAATAATACTTTCACATAAAAACTTGCTAAATGGCAGACCAAATCCTCAGCTGGCTCACATCACTGAAACCACAGGGGTTTATCTCACCAGGAATATGGTTTAGCATCATGTACATAGAATTAATGTGGCTTTGCTTGCCACTAACAAGTAAGGAAATAAAATTAAAGTCCAAATATACCTGAAGCATGCATTGGTCTTTTAGCTTGTAAAAAAATGGGGCCCGAGATGATGGCCTTAGTGTGGAAATGAAAATTGATTAGATACCTAATCTGCAGCATGTCTTTCATCCTGGCATGGTTTCCAAACATTATTGTCACAGCTTGCTTTCCCCTGATAGCTCCCCGATCACATGATCACTCTGTTCCTAGGACTACATTTCAGCATAGCTGATTACAAATGCACATGGAGGCTTTCAGCTGGACATCAGACCTCCAACTGGAGCTCTTTTACATTTCCTAGGTGCATTCATTTCTGGATACACACACTGTCAGGGCTTTGTAGGACAGGATGGCCCTCAGAGCACTCAAACTTCAAGCACCAGGAATTGGCAGTTTGGAGGGCAAACGTCTTTGAGAAGTTTGGAGGAGGAAGCCCAAGGAAATGGAAGCCCAAGGAATTGGAAGCCCAAGGACCGGCAGTTCCTGCTGGACTCCTCCATGGGCAGTGGGGATGGGTGATCTACATGGCAGTCCTGGGCATCAAGCTGTGAACTGCTCTAAAAAGGGAGCTCTTGCTTTCTCCATAAAACCTGGCATAACTGATGTCAGTGCAGACACCACTAGACAGATCTCTCCCCTCTGCAGCAGGCATCCTCATTATCAGCCCTGCTCTCCTTACAGTGCAATCAATGTGTATTTTATGACACAGGAGTGACTAGGTGCCCTAATGAAGGCATGGGTTTGCTTAGCTGGGCAGCATACATATGTTTTCAAAACCATAAAGCAAGGTACATTGTAAATCACAAACTTTTCATCCTTGACACTCAATAATCCATCAGAGCCTATATAATATATATATTATAATAATATTGTAATACGTATTCTATATAATATATTTTATATATAGAAGGACATATATATAATGTGCAAATACTATATTTTGAATATTTGCACAATGTACTACAAACACAACTATTTGGGGGGTTGTGTGAATGCAGCTGATTTTGTAGTTGGAATTTGGATACCTGCTGCCACTCCTTTCCATCTGCTGTTCTTCCTTCCCCATCACTCCTGTTTGACCTTTGCTACTACCCCCATTGACTCTTTTGGTAATGAACTGTGTGAATCCAGTGCACCAGTCCCGCAGTCTCCAACTAAATCCAGAGGATTCTTCCTCCTTGATGGGGCAGCTGTCAGGCACGAGCAGCTCCAGACCTTCCCACAACCCCTGATGGTGCCAGGGCCATGTGCTGCCTTTCTTCTGCAGAGGGTGCAAAGGACCACTGCTGTGGGACCCACAGAAATCTGCTTTGGTGCATTATTACCACATTAGTAAGACTGCAGTCTGCAGCAATTCCCACATCTTGGATAAAGCACCCTCCCTCTTCTGATTACTGCTAACTCATACTTTCCAGAGCTGATTTATCCCAGGCCTCATAAAAATATTTCACAGCAGCCAAAGCATGTTGCCTTCAGAGCACACCACATTCCTTCTAGCACCAGGTATTTTAAAAAGACGTATCCTCAGGGAGGATGACTCTCCCAGTCCAACTCCTACATACAAAGGCTTCACAATTTACCTTAAATCACATAGGTTGTCAGCTGGGCTGAACTATCATTTCTGTTATTATTATTAGCACTGGTAAGGTCAAGACTTCCTTATTCTGGTCCCTACATCTCACTCTGAATGAGGAAAAAAGAGAGGAATGGTGGAAAGAGGTAGGAAACAGCTAAGATTCTCACAGGACTGTGGCAGCAGCTGGAGCAAAATGTTGGACTTTACTAAATCTCTGCTGAGCTTCCTGTGCATTTGGTCACTTACCCTGTGCATGCGGTCACTGACATGCTCTGCATTTCCACAGATGTCCTGTTCCTACCCTGCATCTACTTTCTAGGAGCCGTAGGTACTTAACTGAGGTGATTACAGGGCAGATAGGCTACAGGTAGCCAGTCATCTTTGATGAATAGATATCTTCACCCCAGTGGGCCAGGACCAGTGAGAGGAAGTAATCTGCCCATGCTCAGTTAAGACTAGGATGCAGATCCCTCTGGCAGGATCACTTGAAAGCAATGATGCCAAAAAATTTGGTTCACCAGTCACCTTGACCAACTACTGCCACTCTGTCCATTAACAGACTGGTTTGAGCTGGTCTCCGTTTATTGTAAACCATTAAAAAAATGGACCATTGTCTTTAACTGGCATTACTCTACAAAAGAAGAGCATACAGAGGTAGCAGTGTGCTAAAGCAGAGCCAAGCAGCAGTAAAATACTGCAACACCCAGGGAAAGTGTCTACTAAGAGCTGAGGGTCACCTGGCTTCTCTGAATCCCTCCAACACCTTGTCCTTTTCTTTCAAAGACTCCGCATTTTGTCTGGAGAAATGAACCAGAGAGACCAAACAACCTTAAACACTCCCTCATGTAATCACGCTCCATAACATTGAAAATGGAATATACCCAGCAATCAAAGCCCTTGACTTTCTCCTAACTTGTCTGGTAGGAAAACAGACAGGTAATGAAAAAAGAGAATACAGACCCTTGGTTTTCTTGTTTCCTACAGACCTAACCAGCACATCCTTCCACCCCTGGCAGAGTACTGTTGCATATGCCTGCCCATTGGGGCTGGCACCTATCATGAAAGGGGCTGTGTGGACACAGAGGAAAGGACTAGACCCTGCTCCTAGTATGGTTTAGATGGAAGAGTTACTTATTCCTATTACTTCATCTGCTTTTGAGGGGTAATTAAGATCTGTGTGCCCTTTTGCTTCACTTGATATGATGTAAGCATGTTAGTCTCACACAAATACAACAATGCATTAATTAAGTAGGAAGAGCCATCTATTTCAAAGAACGTTAGGTAAAATCCTCTGAGTATGATTAAAACCAGTGGGACTACTCAGTGGGCTGTGGTTAAATCCCTGCTTTACGGGATTTCTGTGCTGACAGATCCATCCAGCTTCAGCAGTGCTTTTCTCCCCAAACCAGCAGATCCCCACCATTCCTGACATCAGGCAGGACACTACAGCAACCAGTCAGATGTCTGCAGAGTACAACAACTCCCTAGCCAAAAAGACATCCCACAGGCTTAATATAATAAGTTATTGTCTTCTTAAAAAGCAGCTGACATGCCAATCACTTTCATTAAGGAAGCAGGACAGTTTTCTTCTATAAAACTTCAGCCTTCATAAATGTTCTAATTGGTCCAAAGGGAGAAGAGGAGCAGTTTGGTAGCCAGAGGACAAATTCACAGCTTCCCCACATGCTGGTGCCCAACTGGGGTAAAAATTAATGGGAATGGGGGAATTTGCAGTGCTGAACTTTGTTTTTTCTTCCTTTGTTCTTGTTTTCATTCAAAGAGCATTGCTCTCACCATGGGGCAAGGTATCGCTAGAGGGATGGTTTTCCTCCCAGCAGCTGGACCAAACACATCAGTTCAACTTTCTTTCCAGGCTCATGGCAAAATATCCACAGCCAAGGCTCTTGGCTCTTAAAATTCACTGCTCCTAAAAATCTACTAGGGCCCCGATTTGGCAAGTTGTAACCTGTATTACAAGGCTTTATGGCTTACTCTACTTTTTAATTGTTTTATTTTTGTTTTGTTGCCATAAGGGCAGGAAAGTGTTTCACAGGAATTGATTTGATGGGGCTGTCTCTGAGAGTGAGTCAGATATGTTTGTTTATATTGAATAGCAATATGCTTCCCTATATTTGCAAGAAGCTCCAAATAGATACATTGTCAAGCAATCTCAAAGCTGCCTGGCAGCCCAAATTGCTTTCCCTACTTTCTTGTTCTGCATCCATAGAATAGACCACAGAGATGCCAGGATAGGGGAAAGCATAGGAGAAAAATGCACGGAGATGCAAAGCTGAAGCCTTTTGAGATAGTGAGAAACAGATAAAGATGACCTGAAAACCACCAGACAATTCCTCTAGCATTAAACCCAGCAACACATTTGCTGGAGAATTGCACGTGACCATAACTAGCAGAGTAAGTCCTGGAGGGAGGGACATACAGACATGTCAGTCAGGATCCAAACCACTTTTTCCGCGTGCATCGCTCCACAGCACGACCATATGCCCAAGTGGGGATGTATGGTGTGCATTGTGGGGTGAGAGGGGCTGAGAGCTTGGGAGGTTTGTCAAGAAAGATTTTCCCCCATCCCGAGAGGATGGAGGGACCACACATTTTTAGGAAATTGTGCTTGCCAGTGGGCACCTACCAAGACTCTGCGCTACAGAGCACTCCAACAGCAAGCCTGCTTTACAACTCTCAAACACAGACTGTGTTTTTCTCCCAGTTTTCCCAGAAGTTTATGGTGAAACTCCTACTTAATTAACATAAGTATGAAGGGGCTGAACCCAAACTCCCACCACCAGGTAATTCCAATGGGTAACAGATGTTCTCAGGTAATTTTTTGAGAGATCAAGGAAAACAAATGCACCATTGAAATCACGGAGACAAGGACCAACTTTCGATCATTTGGCAGATAGAAAATTTATGTGTGGCAATTATTTAATATGGGATTAAAAGGGATTTCTTGTTCTAGCCACATTCAATTTATATTTTTCCCATCACTGAGATGTCACTGTATGACTAATTTTGTCATCTGAAGAAATGAATGCACATCAGGATGCCAAACCTTATTCTGAATTAAGCCTATAAAGCCTCATGTAAAATAAAGATTTTCGCTGTGACACTATTTCACATTAATGTGATACAGGAGCACCTGTACACCCAGAGAGATGGAGAGATCTTGAGCTATTTAAAAAACACCCCAACATATAAAAAAGCCAAGATGTCCACACAGCTACAGCTGTTATTCTACTTCTTTATACAGACAAAACAGCCAAACTGTTTCTAAAAGTCTAAAAAGATCCCGTTAAAACTGTAATATAAATACATTGTATTCCTTTTATGCATAATACAGGACACATCCATTCACTTCAGTTTAACCTTCCAGCTCCTTCTTAAATCCCTCTATTTCTCATGATTGCATTCCATTCATATATATACATACATACGTATATATATATATATATATACAAACACATGTGTTAGCTTCTGTTATAGTGGGGGCATGGACACTCCTTACTAAATTTCACCATCTTCCTAACAGCAGTTTTGCAAAAGCACCTTGGAGTGCTTTAAAGCTGCAGCTGCAGATCCATTTTACCCAGTCATGAGAGTGTTTCCTCCAGCTTCTTTAGTACATGTCCTACTGGATTAAAACATTGCCATTTATATTTTTTTTTAACCCCTTTTGGTGGTGATTTTAAAACAAAAACCTCAAACCAGGAAAGGATTAACATGTGCTTTACTTACCTGAGCCATACAAAAAGTGCTGACATTGTAATACAAGCACTAATCAGATATTCCATGTCCTTTTTCTTTACAGTGTTGTTCTTGGTGCACAAAGACTATTGTCTTTGAGACTAAACTTTGCCCAATAGAGTTTCCATCTCACATAATAATCTCTTTCCTTTTTTAATGGTTTTTTTCCCCATTCATTCACAGCTAATCATACCCAGTATCTGCAGTCCCTCAAACAAAAAATACTCATATTTTGGCACAAAGTCATGTACCTGGTTATCCCAGCTGGCATTTTCTGCATCTGAATGCCTCAAATTTCTGAGATCTGAGGCTTTGCAGTTGCAATGGAAATCTAACATTGAAAATACCCGATGGGAAACTTATGTGTTTTACTGTGGCTTTGTTTACTTGTTTATTGAACAGAGCTTGTTTAATTGTTAGCTATTCAGATTTATAAGTTACACTCATCTAAATAATTCCCTAGCCAAATGGCAGAGAGAAACCCCGAGGCTCTGGGCTTTGGTGAGATTAGACCCATTGTGCATCAATTCTGTTTTAAAGCATTTGGTCAAAGTGTATTCAGCAGACTCTCCCAAAGACATCCAGCCCTCTTGCTCACCTTGCTGCAGACTGCTGCAGTTTGCTATGGGAACAGTGGTCATGTGCATCAATGATAACCTGAAGTTGTCTACCAAGTGCCTGCCTGTGTGAGCCTTGGTTTGAAAGTGGTAACTCCAAAGGTTGGGAATATAAAGTGGTGCCAAAGAAGCAGAGCTGCTTTTTTAGCTCACTTGAAGTTTTAGCATGACCAAACCAAGCATTCTCTTAAAGAATGACTCTTCAAAATATAAATCAGAACTTCAGCAAGTGTAATCCCTTTTTGCTGTCTCCTTGCACCCCCCTGCTCCTTTCATGTAACAGCACATTTTAATTGCTTTAATTGCAACTTCTTTCACCAAACTGGACAGGTTTGTTCCACTGAAGAGCGCTTTTAGTGCTACTTTTCTGCTTTTATAGAAATCATAGCAGAAAAATTAAATTGGACAATGGCTTATCACACTTACCCTGGCCCAGTTTAAAATAAGCTAGACCTTTTGAACAACTTCCAGGCATCAATTTTTTTGTGGACATTTTTTTTTCCCACAAACACAAGGTACACTCCTCTAATTCTTCTATTCCTACTACTACTCTAGTGGCAAGGTGAATTTTTGCAGTTTTATACTAGGACCAGTGAACTAGGAGGAGAATTATCTTTAAATGCCTCTATCTAACTTTATAAAATATGCTATGCAGATGAATTAAATTTACAACACAGAAGCAGCATCCCTGAAACAGCAAAAAGAGCAAGGGAGAACCAGATGCATGGCATTAAATATTGACTGCACTGATGTATATATGTATGTGTATAGATCTGCCCAGCTAGAGCTTCTGTGGTATTTGAAAGGACAGTAAACCCTGAAGAGCCTGAATGTTAACAGGGGAGCTTATCAGTTGTTGATGAGGCCCTGTCCAGCCTTACAGACAGCCAGTTTCCTTCTGCACTGGGGCACTAGTTTGCTGTGGAGCCAGCAAAAAGATGATAAGCTGTGGAGAAGATTTTTTAGGAGTCTTGCCTATCTTTCACACCAAGTGGCCAGAGCACATTTTCCACAGTTGCCACTTACAGATAGGCTGGCTGTTCTTGGATAAGGTCAAGAAAGAAATAGGAAAGTGGGTTCCAGTGTTCTTCCTCTCACAGTCCCACACAACTCTGAGGTTAGGCGAGACTTTTTTCTTACACTTTCTCTCCCCGCCTCCCCCTGCTTTTTAAAATATATAAATCTCCCAGAGCTTATAACTGCGCCAGACAAGGTAGCTCTGGAGTCAACTCAGAGCAAGAGACAGATTTCAGACAGCCTATCCGCAATTCCCTGTCTGCAACTGCCAGGCAGGAAAAGGCTGCAAGTTCTGCCAGCTGATAGCAAAAACCTCGGTTAAACCAAGTGGTAAAACTTTTTCAACCCTCCCAGGAAAAACAGGTTCTTGCAAAATTCACCTTTTGCTACATTGCAAGTGACTTTTTTTGGGTTGGGCACCAAGGTAAGGGTGATAGAGAGCAGGATGGCATCAGTTTCTCACTGGGAAGCACCTCCCGGACAGAGCAGCCTCATCTCTTGCTCCCTAGGCTGCTTCTCCAGATACAATGCAAATATGTGGTGTCTGAGGTTAGCATTCAGGGCAGATAACATTAGGATACTCCATGGGGGGGCTTAAGCTAAGGTCTGAGGTTGTATCTTCAACTTTGAATCTTGCTTTGAATATTTGACCCCCTGCAATTGCTAGAAGCATATCCAAGCATCATCTTGGTCACTGCTTTATAGATTATGGACTTACACTTGCAGGTTAAAACATTTTACCTCCAACTTCTGATGATGACAAGAATCATCTAAAGTTACTTGCATATATTTTTGTTTAACACTTCCCCTGGGATAACACTATTAGCACATAATACACACAGTCACTCTAAGTCTGGTGTTCTGTAGGACTGTGTTGGTGCATCAATGGGCAGTTTTACAGCAGAGAGAAACTCTGACAACTGCAATATTGCATCAATCCCTCTCAACAACTAAGTGAGCCTTTCTTGTTATTGCTTCCCACCAAAGAGGCTCTCAACAGAAGAAAGAGATTTGAGAAAAAGACTACGTGATGTTTCAAAGGCTTAGCTGAATCTTTGCTGCTCTAAGGCATAAATTTGAAATAATAGAAAGTCTTGTGTTTGGGCACTGCTGTGCCAACTCTGTCAAGCAACGCCAGTGTTTTGGGGTCAACGTGTTAAAGAGGAAATGGCTGAAGGGGAAAAAAGGATTTCAAAAGTTTAATTCCCAGCTCAAATTCTCTCTGGAGTCCAAGGCCTGTATTTTGAAGACATCTGCATTCTGCCATCTTTTCAATGAAGGCATTGATATCTTCCACTTCTTACTAACACAAATCAAAAGCCTCTCAGGAAAGATCCTCTTCCAGCAAGCTATGGTGACAATTTTGTCCTGCTGATGCACAGAGACTAACCCTCAAATGTCTTCACATCTGGCTCATGCAGCTCCAGGCACAAGGCAGCCTCTGTGTGTAGCAAAAAACAGCTCACCTCCCTCTAGTCCATAAGGGGAGTGGAAAACAGACTTATTTGGAATTTCATGTGGTTTCCACACAGACCTGCAACCCCAAATGGGGCTTCTCCCAACCATGCAGGCGTATCAGGGAGCTGCCAGCATCCTCCATGGCTGGCACTCATCTCAGCCCTGACAGCTTCACCCAGCATCATACCAAATAGTTTGCAGTCCTTTGCTGAACACTTCTAGTTAGTACCAAGGCCTCCCAAAAGGCGGGGAGAGGCAGGATGGGATGACACAGCTGGGGCAGCCATTCTCCCAGGAGTAACGAGGTGCTGAGGCTGGAATGAGTTGAAGGTGGGAGATAAGAGAGGGCAAGAGGGGAATATTTTGCTGACACAAAAGAAATATGCTTGGGACTAATGTCTAGTGCCAGTGATGTTTTAATCTCATTGGCAGGGAGCTGCTCTTCTAACTGGGCAGAATTAATTTGGGGGTCTTTTGATGTCTTCCCTCAGGTGGAGGATCAGATGGAGGGGCACACTTCATCAGCCACGTACCACCCCAGCACTGGGGGTGAAGAATATTCCCTGACCTGACAGCCAAGAATTCACTAAGTAAAAAAAAAATTGAGGCTCAATTTTCCCTCAGGGTGACAGTTTGTGTCACCATTAACTGCAGTGTAATGGCTCCTGACCACTTTGGTGCAAAGAAGGGAAGAGCCAAGCATGCAGACTCCTGGGCCTCCAATCCTATTTAGCAGTGGCAATTAATGAGGCACCACTATGGCTGAGTTGCTCACTACAACACCACCTCCATGACCCTTACGTCTGTTGGCAGCAACAGAAGCACTGACCTGGCCAAAACATCCTTGGTGCTACCAAGAAAGCTCAGGACTGGAGTGTAAATCCATCATTCAGAAGGGTTCAACACTATAAGATTTTTGTTTTATGGTCTGCAACCAAAAAAGCACTGTGTGCAGGAGATTTTTTTTTTTTTTTACCTTTGCTCCTCCAGATACCTGATAGAACTACACACGTGCACAAAGGCACCCTTGTAGAGCCACCCATGTCATACAGACAAACAATGTCATAGCCACAGTGGTGTGTTTTTCTATATCCACATTTGTCAAACACTTATTCCCTGCAATATCTGGACGTTATCCTTGTGCAGCATTTCCCAATGACACAGTGACAAGAGATTGGCACTGGCTTCTCCTACAATAGACCTGCAAACCCCTTCCCCAGCATAAACTCATGTTATCATACAAGATAGTAAAATCTCCTTGGTAGAAAACTAATTGCTGTCTTATACCTGATAATGAAATAGCTCAAAATATAAGGTGCAGGAAAGAAGAAGCTTTTGACTGAATTCATACTGCATTCTACAGTTCCTAATTTGTTGGCTGCCTATCAATTAAGAAAGTAGTTGTATAAGTTATTTGGGCAGGCTACTTGTGATAGCTGCCCGAGTTACACTTGGGACTACTAAAGCATTTTGGTTTGCCTAGAGTGATATGAGCCGTTCAGACCACCCCTCCTACATGGGTGAATCAGTGGATCAGTCTCAGTGCCTGTTGCTGGCACCCAGTTCAATCTTTCTCTGTACCTGTAGTATTCACCTAGCACAGCTAGAGGACTTCTCATTGTGGACAGACAAGAAAGGAAAAATATGATTTTGCTCTAATATCTGGAACATCAAAGGGTAACCCAAAGTAAGGAAAAAAAATGTTCAATTTACTCTTTACAAGGTAGGAAACTAGGCCTGGAGACTTACCACTTTAATTTGTCAGCGTATTACATGCTACTACTGAGAGCTTTCACTGTAAAGTGTCTCCAGTGTGGTCCTACACAATAACAGGGTGCTTTTCAGGCAGGAAGAAAATCCACAGAATTTTTTTATGCCATGAGACACCAAAAACTGGAGAACAGACAGTGGAAAAAACACATTACGGAAGCCTGGGAGCAGAGGACTGCCAAATCCAGAGTGAAAAACAAAAGGGCTGTAACCTATACTGGATAACATCAGAGACTACAGTAAAAAGGTTAAAAGAAATCATCCCTTTCTACCACATGTTTACTGCCTGCCTTTGTTTAAGCTTACAAGCCTGAAGGCTCATTTTTCCCTCTTGATCACTAGTCTTGGGGTTTTCTTGTCATCATTTTGTACAAGATGTTGCTTTTCTTCAAAGAGCTCACATAGATTTCAGTGCAGAATTAGGACATTCGTCACTCCAGCAGAGGAAACACCAAACAAGCATAAAAACAGAGGAAGAGAAAAAACACACCCCAAAAGAGACCAGTGCAGCAACAGAGATGAACACAGGCTCCCTCATAAAATGTGACAATTAATATAACAAAGAGAAATTAGATTCCTGCCAACGCTCTGATAGACATTGTACATGCTAAGCCCACATATTTCTTCCTCTTCCTCTCTGCTTTAAGAGGGGACATTAGTTGAGCCAATCATGAAGTTAAGCCTGTCAATAAAGATTTATTGGCTTGCTGACAAAGTTTGCCAGTTGCCGGCAGTGAAGGCAGGAGCAGAAGAGTTGCTCAAGAAAGCATCACTCAGACTGATGGGGGCTAACCACTGCTATGTTTGCTTAAACTGCCAGCTAATTGAGGTGGGAAATGACTTCTCAAGAAGATGGACACTCCTCCTGATCTTGATTAACTCCTTTTGTATTGTGGTTTACAGAAATATGTCAGCGTTCTCCATCAATCTGCCAGCAAGTCTTTTCTCTAACATATTTCAGCTTGCCACTTGGCCTTTCACTGCGGATAGGTGCTGCCACAGCTGATAGAGCTCCCACATGACATCAGGGAGCAGCACTACCTCTTCCTGCTGGTGCAGTAAAAGTGAAGCAAGCCAGAAACTTCAAAGAAAAATGGTGTCCTGGAGTAGTTGTAGTTGTGTATTTGTTAGTGAATGCTTAGGTGTCTTTTCAAATCCTCCCTGTGACTGAGAATAGTTTTAAAAAGATTTGGGAACAATGCCATGAAAGAGTAATGGTGCTGCTTTGAACACTTATCTATACAGAATCTAATCCAGGAAGGCTCTGCTCCAAAATGAAAGTCTACAGCCAACAATGCAGAAGCCCACTTAAGAAACAATTACCCAGTTTTAAATAGCTGGAGTCATTGGCAGGAAATATTTTACTTGCTTCATCTGTCATTTGGTCATCACTAAGTCTACATAATATTCAAGATGCAAAAGAAAAGCAGGCTCAAAATTCACATTTTTTTTCTATTACCCTGGAGTGTAGGTGTATATATATATATATATATGCCAGATCATTAAAAGAGATAAAGACCAAGAAAGCCTCACTTAATTTGCAGAGCGCCAGGAAGCTACAATTTTTGCTGTGTTTATTTTCTATTTTAAGTGCATCAAAAGAAAAATCTTTCTCATTCCTGTATGTAGTTATATAAGCTAAATATTTGTCTTTTATCATCTTCACCCAGAGCCTGTATATCTTCCATCTGTGCCATAAAAGGTCCAACTACTTTTTCTCCTCTCTTCCCTAAGAAGGGGAAGACATGCATGAAAAGTGAGTCTGCATGAACCATTCCTGCTGCAGTGCTCCACATGCTAATGTTAGTGTAAGGGAAGAGTGTACAGAGAAAGGTGAGCACAAAATGGTATGTTAAAACCAAATGCAAAGATCTCTAAGCTGGACATTTTGTAAGAGGTCTTCCTGATGTGTAAATTAACAGGTCAGTTTCTCTCAACTTCTCAGATTAATGTTGTTCCTTCATACTTTAGGTAGGATTTAATTTTTTTTATAAATGCCAGTGTTCCTGAATGGTTTGTTTTCTTATAGGTAAGAGGGACAAAAGAGGCATAAACAATCATCTGCAAACATCTTACAATCTTGATGTTCACCAACAGACACAGAGAGGAATTCTCATTTAAGAGGAGGAAGAAATCAACTTGAATCTATCATGGACCAGCCTGTGAATGCCACCTACTTTTTCTTTCCTTTTTTTTTTTTTAGGCTAGGATGGGTTAATTTCCCAGTTCGACACAATTTATCTGTGCTGAGCTGGAAGAGTGTTGAGTGGGAAAGGGTTTCATTGTCCACTAGGGCCTTATGGCTCTTCAACACCCACCACTTCTGCCTCATGTCAAAGAAAAGCAAATAGGTTTATTAAATAGCTGTCAGGCCGAATGAGGCTGTACAGAGAACAAACAGAAAGGAAATTGGATTAGTGGCAGAGTACATGCCACACTAAACAAGGGTACAGATTTACAGCTTTCTTGGTGTAACTGGACAAAGGACTTTGAAGATGAGTTTTGTGGAGGGGGAAGCCCAAGTCTGGAGAAAAAGAGGCAGCCCCAACAAAGTGGCTTCTCAATATCTGGAAGCACAGAGGTGAAAATAACCCCTTCTGTCTCAAACTTCTAGCTGTATTTCTCCAGCACATCCTCTCAGTGAGTGAATAGAAAGAATACCCAGGCTGTCCCTTGCTCATCTCGCTCAGGGAAGATGCCTTTACCCTGACCTTCCCAGGTGTCAATCCTAAATCACACCATCTAGCCCAGCGGAGGCAACAAGAGAGAAAAGGAATCATGGCAGAGCTACAGAGATTTAAACTTTCCCTGATAAAAGCTTTGGCTCACAGGCAGGCTCAGAGAGGTTGGGCTCTTTTGCAAGTGGCTGATAGTTATTCCCAGAAGGAGCCCGGCCAAATTCTCACCACAGAGGAGAAAGTGCCAAAATATTTTGAAGTCGTTTTCAGCTGAAAGAAAAGGGAAGAAAAACACAAACACAGTCACCAAAAGGACTTCAGGGGCTGGTAAAGTCAGAAGGATCATAATGTGCCGAGTGATGGAAGGAGCTGTGTTGTGGCCTGGAAAGCTGCAGAACTCAGCCAACTGCATGTGCGATAACTGGAACTATTACCTGTGTTGGTAGTGCAGCCTGAACTTTTCTTATACTGAGTGAGGAGACTGTACCACATCACCCAGAGTACAGTAACAGACTCCACCATAAGAAGCAGCAGATCTTGACCTGTTTACCCTTGCACTCATGTTCAAAACCTCTCTTTTTGTCTCATACAGCCAAGCTGGATAGCAAAATGCTAGATCCCAGGTGCTCCTCTGCACTCAGGTCCAAGATCAAGCACTTCTCTGGACTTCACCTCAAACCACATCAGTCAGGTTGGATTTTCTTTGGACTGCCATAATGTCAAGAGCACAGGCTTTCAAGAGAGCAGACCCCCTTTGCTGTTCCCATCAAGGTTACAGCTTCGCTCCAATCCCTGTAACAATGCAGTTAAATGTTCTGATTGGCTCTGCACTGACCTGCATATTTGCATCACCAAAGTGCATAGAACCAACATTTCCTGAAATTTAAATTGTCTGATGCTGGGATTTCTCCTGATTTGCTAGCACCTCTTAGTGAAGTTTGTCCAATCCTCAGGAAAACTAAGACGACATGGGAGAGTGGATGCATGGGATGAATTTTTCCATAACAAGTTGTCAGATTTTAACTTTATGTTTGAACTCATCCCTTCTTAGCAGGAGCAACACTCCTACCTCTTTCTATAGGAAACGTAATAAATGTGTAAATAGGGACAACCCTGCACTTTCCTGCAAATTTCCAAGTCACCATTCTCCTAGTGACAACATAACTCTCCATGTCATCCCTCATTTAGCTTCAATTTGCTTATCATCCCCTGGGGTATTAAAGCAGACGGTGGCCATTGGTTTTTCAGCTCTTGACTGTATCACATGCTCTGATATTTCTCAATCACAGTAATTTAAAGGATAATTTGTCTTCAGATTGGCGTGCATTTGGAGTCATTCTTGCTTATTTAAATTGCAGGAATTTGAAGAGCAGTTATCAAGATTGACACAAGGCATTAAAACAGTGCCAAGACACCTTGACGTGATGCTGCAAAAAGAATGGTCTTCATTCCATGCATGTTCTCCACTCCAAGCTCATTTAACAAGATCTCAAAGGTTTAATGTAGCATAACAAGACATCAGCAAATCCATTTTCAGTCAATTACATTCAGCATCCAAGAAAACTTTGACTCTTCTGTACTCCATCAAAAAATCCTTGATTTTAACCAATGAACTAGTGAAATTTTTTTAATAACTACTGTATTAGCTTCTATAAGACAAAACGAGGAACCATTCAGACACTCTGGTAAACAGACCAAGACAGAGAAAATTGAAGACTTTGGGGTTTTTTTGGAGGGAAAATGCAATGAGGATAGCTTGTGTCACTCAGCTACTAAAATTTTATTTCTCAAGATCTTAGCCTGAAAACATCAATACTCCTTTAACTGTTAAGGACTGGATCAAGACTTATATTCCAGCTGACCAAAACACGAACTTTCTTATGTCCTTAGGCAAACGCAATGCGTCATCTGACCAACGAGGTCATTATGAAGATAACCAGGTTGCTTGAGGGATCCTGATGGTAAGAGCAAAGGTTTCTGTACAAATGGGACTACCCAAACAAGTTGGCAATGTTTTACCCTTCACCCAGAAGGAGAAGGGAAACTCCCCAGCCATTCAATCCCACAGTTGGGCTTGGAAGCCTCACCAGACAGCCATGCCAGAGCAGACAGGGTTGAGAGACACCACAAACCCACCCCCGGGGTGCTGCTGGCTCAGAACGGGGACAGCGAGTTGTCATCCCCAGCACATTATCTGTTGTCCAAATGACAGGCACCTGTCATCAGCAGCCAAGCAGAGTGGTCACAAGTGCTGATGCTCCTGGTCCAGGAATGGCTCATCCAAGGCATCTGTTGGCTTTGGCTCACTTTGAAGGCCAAGAAATTAGCTGCTGAGCTTCAGGCACAAGTTGTTGCCTCTCTGAGCTTAGTAGGTATAATCATAAGACACAAAACTAAGTGTCATGGTGGAAAGTGCTTTGCACAGCAGTCCCACGGTGATGTGTAGGAAGGATGGTGTGCTATGATTGCAAGAGAATTCAGGCAAAATCCACCTCAGGATGCTTAGGGCTAATCGCACTTACAAGAAGCCATGTTTCTTTTGTCTCAACACTGTGAAAATGCAAAGGCTTCCTCTCCTTCTTCCCACCAGTTTGTCAGGAGCCAGGGCTATTGTTACCAGAGAACAGCTGAAATTTTTCCTGGTGTACAGCAGGAATTGGAAGCGAAAGCCTGGTTTCAAATGCATTTTTGCAATGATTCAGTCAGTCTGGCTTGGGATGTTGTGGCTGTGCTTAATTTTATGGTCATATTACATGCTGATAGATCTTACTTTTTGTATTTCACTAACAGCATCAGTATCTTGCTCTTGAATTATCTAAACAGTTTCAGCTCTCTCAATAATGAAGCACAAATCAGAGGCAAGTTGATTAGTATCATGCTTGTAAAATATTGCACATATGCCAGCACTGGTAACAGAGCATTTAAGCCAAATGTTATAGGCTTTAGCTTGCTGTGTGGATATAAAACAGCTAGAACTACATACGTGTGAAGCATTAATTATTTGTACCACAGCAGTGCACACAGAGAGTAGTTACAAATTAGGTCAGTACAGGGACAGAAGGTTGGCCCTGCTTTACATGGGGTTGAGAATAGGATGAATCTATATAACAAGAAAGGTTTTGAGGAAGTGATGATTGTTGGTAAGACTCTTTCCTCGTCATCAGTAGTGAGACTCATCAACTTTATTAAGAGCAGATTTAAGACTACACAAACTTCAACAAGAAAAGGGTTAGAGTAATAGCAGTTCCTACTGAAAATCCTGCCCATTATGCATACACTGATGTTGAATGAGAGAGCAACATGGTAGATTCACAATAATTCAAATAATGATGCAAACATAGCAATAAAACACATAGTTACGAGTTTCAATTCTGGCATTAATCAGAAAATGCACTTAATTGAGACCACAGCACAGCTTTCCTCAGAAGCCACAGAATGGATAGTATTAGTGTTATGAAACTAAGCTCTGTAAGAGCCAACAGGCCCTGTTTTTCTATATGGACTGAAAAACATCAGCAGTAATGTACTATCAAGTTGTTTTGTGGCTTTGTCTGACCAGAAATTTTGCCTTGAGCAAGTTTCCTGCACAACTGGGCACGAGATGGCCTTGCAGACAAAAGTGTCATGCTAGATACGGAGACTAGACTTGACTGATTAACATATACTACAATATAGAAGCAACTATTAAGGTGTTTGGAACATGGCAGAAGCAGCAGATTGATCAGCTTCCAAAACAAGCTGTAGATGATGTCCAGTTTCTGGTAAAAGTATGGTAAAGAAAAAACAGCCAAACCTCAGAAGCCACTGAAAGCCTAAACCAACCAATGAAAAACAACTCATGGATTGAGGTAGTCAGGTTTCAATAATCCATGAAATTACTGAAGCAATAAAATGGAAGCAAGTGAAAAGAACATGCGCTGCAAGTTAAAGTCCTAGAAAAAATGAAGGCCAGGTCTGCAATAGCAAGTAGTAACCCTGCAGTAGGAGGGGATCTGCAGAGCAAAGCAAATGATGGAGAGAATCCAGCTTCACACTGCACACAACTTAAGGGGTGTTTCAGCCTGGCTCTTGCCCAGTTCCCCCAGACTTAGAACCTATTAACTGGAGTGCATTTGGCACACACCTTCTGCTTTCAGCCTATCCAGAAGAAACAAGGTTTGCCACCTCCAGGACTGTCTCACAACATGAACCAAAGTGTGTTAAGTGGGAATGTGTGGGAGATAGACTTCAAAAGTGCTCCTGCCCTACAGCAATATGCTAACATAGGTGTAGCCTTGCTTCTCTAAAAGTATACTTGCATTGCAGAAATTTTCCATTCAAAGTTCAAAACACAGTATTTTTCACTCTGCAATGGAATTTCTTTTAGGGAGCGTATTGATTGCAGTATTCTGCAGCAACTAGCAGAAAAAAAAATTATCATGATGTTAGACTCCATGACATAAGCTTTAACTTTTGGTCAGCCCTGAAGCGATCAAGCAGTTGGATTACACCATCATTGTAGGTCTCTTTTCAAATATTCTAGCCTAGACTTCATAATCATGCCTGAGTCTAACATGGTGGAAAGAGCAGATTTTTGTCATTATGTCTCTCAGAAAAAAACCCCACTGAATCATCTGACTTCAGCATGTATAGGAGATGGACTGGTGCATGGACTGGTGTCCTGGAAGGCAGGACAAAGCAAGCTGCTCTAACACTGTGCTGACTTCAACAGCATGGATGCACATGTCCAAGATTCATCACCCAGAGATGTTAGAGCATTCTTCCTACCAACATGCACAGTGAAGTTTGCTCATCACGGTAACCAGGCTGCTCAAGCTAGTTTACCATTTTCATGGCATCTTTGAACTACCACATAAGGAAATAATCTGGGACCGGCAGCAGGAAATATCTGTGATCACCTCCTCGTATGCGAAGTTTTTCCACTCTCCACCAGCAATTCCCCTCCCCATCTTTTTCTGAGGACAGATTGTTCCTTTCGAACAAGTAGATAGCAAGATGCATTGGGTCAAATTCAGCCTTGCAGCTCATGGGTTTGTACAATGGGTGTTGTTTGTTGTTGCCTGTTGTTTCATACCAGCTTCTATGGTTCAGGTAAATACTATCAAAAAAGGTATGTGGGCATGCCCTTTTCTCTAAGCTGTGACTTTTCTATAGACTGTGACCACACAAAGAAGTCTAAATTCATGACCATGAATTTCTGAAAATGAGACCATGCTAGCTATGCTTAGTTCTCCAGCAAGTTTTAGAACAATTTGCTTGTCCAGTGGCATTGAAAAGATGTAATGCCAAGCTAAATTGCCTGAATGTCTCAGGTAAGGTGGTATTCTGTTATGCAGACAGTCACCATTTGTCTGTCTTCCTTGGCGGGTGGCCTATGGGTCATGGAGGATGGGCAGGTATTGATACTGGACTGTTCTGAAACCTCTCTCATAACACAGTGATGAAGGAAAATTGGTTACTGACACAGGAAGACTTTCTTTAGTGTTATGGTTCCTTTTTGGGCAAGGATCTCACTTCAATAAACACATTCTAAAATAATCACCACCAGCTCACTGGTCAAAGACAAAGTGAATCTCCTATCAATTTGACATAATTCTGTTTTATTTGAAGTTTATCTACTATTTGATAAATCATGGCCTGTCATCCTTGAAGGGTAGTTACAAGAAAAAGAGGTCCTGAGTGACAAACAATGTCCCTCGTCCTTCACCCTCTCACCTTCCAGGCTCTCTGGACTTAGAATTTTGATTTGAGTCCCTTCCCAGATGGTATCAAAAAGGCAAAAGGTTTTTTTCTCATTCTTGATAGGCAAAGTCCCAGAAAAGTAATACATTAAACACTAACCTGTAGCTCCAGAAAAAAACAGGACTGGTAGTTGTTTGCAAAAGCCTGAATTAGAGACCAGTGACTTGAGATAAGATAGGCAATCAGCTCTGACTCTGTCACTGCAGACTTCTGGTCTACTTGCAAGAGAAGATATGTCATCGTTTCTCTTGACAGTCCCCAGAATTTCAGGGAGATTGCCTGACAGTCACAGGAGAAAGAGGGAAATGAAAACAGGACTCTTAAGGAAGAATGAAGGACATTAGGAAGAAGGTCTTAGCTTTATTTTTAACATAGTCTATGTCAGCTCTGAGTAAGGTTAGACAGGGTTGCATATGTCATCTCCGGATCCTTGGGCAGGGAGACTGCACCATATTGATGTAACAGATTTTGTTGTTGTACCAATCCATTACATAAGGGTCTCATTGCCAGAAGAAGCCTGAATAAGAAAGAAAGTCAGTTTATTCTTTTCACTGTTCAGTAGTTGCTAAAATAACATCATTTTTTTAAATTAGAATTTCTGCCTAATTTGCCTATTCCTCATAGGCAAATAAATTGTCCATCTTACTACCTGAAATGCATTTTCCTAGACACTTTATGTAGAAAAAAGTACTACATGCACTACAACAAATCCACAGCTTCTGTCAAGAAAATGGATCACAGCTATATATTCAAACACTGAAGCAGTAGGACTGAGGTGATCAGTCCACAGGACTGGTTTCCCAGCCATGTTTCCAAGGCTCACGTTAAACTTGCCAACAGACTGGCAGCATGGCAGAACCCTGGATAGCAAGTGCCAAATGTGACTTGTTAGCACTGCAGCGACTGCTCTAGCTATCAGCTGTGGCAAGTTCTATTGCTGATGGCTAGCTAGAGGGGATGAGAAGATAGGTGGTAGTCCAGGAACAGTTGTAAGCTGGGGAAAAACTCACTTGATATTATCTCTTTTCTGCAGCATAAATTCATATACAAGCATGTGTCATTAAAGAAATAATTATTCTGCCACAGTTTCTCAGGAGGCTACAAAAATACTTTGCACCCACATCTAGTTATTAGAGATGGTACCTTATTCCATCATGGAGATAAAAATATTTTAGTAAGGATCTGCTAGCACAGAAGTTTCACTTGCTAAGTTGTTGGTTGAGATGGTCATTGTTCTCAAAAAATGTTCATCTACTGTCATGGGTACCCAGAGAAATACAATACTGCTTATCTATAGCCAGAATATTCCCTGGATTGGTACCAAAATCAGCAGATGAAAATGGTTATGAATCACAAAATAGTTAGGTGGAGAAGAGAAAAGGCTTAAGAGCTGTTGGAGGGACTTTCTTCTATTATTGTGCACAGTCCCAGTCACAGAGAGCATATGGATCTTTACCTGGCTTTGTGGCCCCCTCATTTCCCAGACTGGTACCCTCCCTAGTCCAAGCCTGGGCTGCTTCTATCTCCTCTACTTATATGATGGCTCTAGCCGAGCCATTCAGCATAAACCTATTGTATGTGTCACTTGATTTCTTCATACCTACTTCAGCAAAAACTAATTGAATTGGAAATTCTTCACAGGAGGGTTCTCCCTTCCTCCCCCAAGTGAAACATCTCCTGCTATACTCTCTCTTTAATCCTGACACTATTTGGAACAGAAACATAGGAAGATGGTTATTGCAGTAGGGTCTTCTTTTCAGAGAGAAATAAAATGAAAAGTTCAAAAGCCTTTTCTTTTGGTCACAACCTTCAGGCCAGCTTACCAGGAGGCGTACGAATGTACATTTGTATTTTATACAGCCTTTTTTCTTCGTTCCCTCAAAGTAGTCCTCTAAAGACCACACAGTATGCAGCATTTGGAATTTTCTTTCCCTTTTTTTTTTCCCCCTCTGGAGCTCATTCTAAAGTACTTCCACAGATATTTTTCTTGCTTTGTGTTGCGTTTCCTCTGTAAGCCTTAAAAGACTTGGCAACAACTTCCCTGGCTGGTATAAATACAGCCATAGATATTTTTAAATCACAAAAGCAAACCTTCCTACTCCCCCTCCCTCCTCCCCAAAACCCATATCATGCAAGCATCTCTCTCCTCCTTCTGATGGAAGTAATTTCATTATTTTAAAAGCACTTATGCAACCAACAGAGGCGACATCATGTGTGCGTGCATACACAAGCCTCCTCAGGAGTCAATATGATTGTGCCCTCTCTCTACTTTCTCCTTTCTCTATCCTTTATCAGTACTAATAGTTTTCTTCTACTGTTTAACCAGGTGCAGGTTGATATCCACTGTATCTATTGTAAGCAGGAGTTTCCAATGTGCAGTGTTAAATCCAAGGTTGCTGCCTTGATGGAAAAGGCACAGAGAACGCCCTTCTGATGACTTATGCAAGTCCAGTTTAATCCTGTAAGTTGCTTCCTCTTAACAGAACAGTGATCCCCTGACCACTAGATTAACTCTACACACCTCCAGCCCCTGCATGTGCTTGGGGAACTTCATTTATCAGTGATTCCCCTTACTCTGTAGCAAACTAACCACAGTGTCACTTCCGAGTGCTCGATGTTTGGCTTGCAAATGTTTTCGAGTGGGGAGAAGACAGGAGTGGGGTTTGTGTGTGTATTTGTTTTCTTCTCTTTAATTAAAGGGTAATTATACTTGCTGTTTCCTAGGTATGAATTTAGAATCCCTCGCAAAACATTGCTTTCTACTTATCTATCAATTTTTTTCCTGAAATCTGCTTCTACTAATAAACTTCCAACTAGCAAAAGCAGTTATCCCTGAAAGGCCGCATTATAAGCAGCTAGAGACAATGTTGACATAAACAAAGTGAGAGACTCCCTATCACTGAACCAGGGCAGTCTACCAGAGGGGCTGGACCAAGACAGTCATTCCAGATACTGTAACCAAGTATTGAAATGGGAGTATCTCAGATAATCCATTTTTCCTCTCATCCCCTGAAAAGTTCAGCATTCCAAGGCAGAAGAGGCTGTGGGGTTTTTTGAACCTTGTCAGTGACTTTTGTCAAGCAATAAAAAAATCCCAGTTTTGGGAAGGAAATTATCTGTACGGCCTTCTGTTAAAAACAGTTGCACTTAAATATACAGCTTAACAGGAATAGTGTGACAGGTGGAAAGGGGAACTGTGGTATTCCACAATCTCACTTTTTTCTGGTGGGCTATGAGGACGAAGAACTCTGCTGTCCAAATGTTGGCATCTCTTAATCAAAACTCCTGTCCCTGCAGAGCAGAAAGATCTTGGCCCATGGTGACAACATTCAATAAGTCTTAGCATCTGGTAACACTTGAGCTTCTTCAGATTAAGAAACTAAAAAGATCACCTGAAAATGCCAGAGATACAAAATTAGGATTATACTAGGGTGTTAGAGAGGAAAAATTATTCATTTAAGTATACTGATTCCTCTTGCAATTCCTGTTCTTGGGTGCATTTATAAGCAGGTTGCTGGAAGGGGTCTATAGAAACCCCTAAACCCAAATCTCTCCTCTCTGCTTTACAGTCCTGCACAACATAGAGTGTGGGATCCTCATCAAGGGAGCTAAGTGAAACTCCTCCAAGAGGAGGGCTTGGGCTAAGTTGGTAATTGCAGTAACCTTAAAAGTAAGGGGAATCTGTGGCACAGTGATCATTGAGCACACTCTAGCATACATGATCCCCTCCCCCTGTCATTATGCACTTTAATATCCATTAAGTGTTAGCAGGTCCTGTTGCAACTCTGCTTTGCTTGCCTCAAAGTTTCTACTTCAGCCTTATCTCCCCAGTACTGGTGTTAATTGTCTTTTTGTATTCCAAAGAATCTAAACTTCCTCTCTTCCTCCAGACAGTTCTCCTACAGTTTCTCATCTGTGTTCTCTGTTTCCAGACACATCCTCTGAGCTGCTTTGAAACACATATGAGCCTCCCAAGCTCCAGAGCACTGAAGGAAGCAGGGAGCAGTGAGGGGCAGGGTTCTCCCAGCATTAGGCTTGTGTGAAAGGGTCAGCCTTAGGAGACCAAAACACAAGTTTGACTATAAGCAGAGCCAGCACACAACTATGGTGGTGAATCATGCATACTGGAGTGTGCTTTTGCCTGCCTCAGAAAAAGCCATGGCTGCAGAGGACAAAGGAGACTGTCAGCAGCTTAGAAGTCTTGCTAAGTTAACATCTGCTAACTTTTATTATTTAGCATGATTTCAAACAAGAATATTCTATTTCCATGGGAAACTGTGGATTTATTTTTTTTTGGTGAGACAGACAGAAGTCTCTGTACACCTCTTCCTGTTCTCAGTGAAAGAAGCCAGTGACCACTTTTTACTCTTTCAAGGAAGAAATAAAGGATGCCTCAAACAGTGATGTCACTGCAGTNNNCAGTGATGTCACTGCAGTCTTAAGGTATAATTTACTCAGTTTCTTTACTTGGACTTATTTTTGTCTAACTCAAACAGTGCTTTCTATCCTTAGAGTGAATTTAGTATTCAAGTTACCTTACAAATCCTACAGAAGACACCTACAGATTGTACAGTAACACCTCATTTTTCTTAACTTTTGCAGTCTCCAGAAATATTTCTTTGCTTATACATTTGGTCAACTGTACAAGTAACACTAAAAAGATGAGAACAAATAGATGAGCAAATATTAAAGTAAGCAATTGTCAGCACGAGATAAACTCCATTTGGAGAAATATCAACAGAAGATCTGTGATGGACCTGCAGACAAACAAACCTGTAGTAGATACCAAATATCACAAACCTTTACCAGGACTCTCATAAAAACAGCTTGGGTACAGCGCTACCACATGGGGCAAATTCCTTTAAGGAAAATGAGCAATACTGTGCTATTAGTTAATGTTAGTTAATAGCACAGTATTGCTCGTTTTCCAGAGGCATACTTGGCAAGGAAAGACGAACTGTGGAATAAATGTCAAGAGGAGTAAAAACTGGGGAAGTAATGGCAAAAGAAACATAAAGAACTGCCTCCAGATGTTCAAGCAGATCCTCTTTTCCTCTGATCAGAGTGGTGGAGCAAAGCTGCAGCTGCTTTTGTGTCTGTTCAAGATTTATATTAAAAATGAAAGCATCAGCATTTGCCTGTCCTGCTTCAGGGTGTGCTAGAGTCACCCAGGCTCCAGCAGAACGTAATCTGCACGTGGAGGTTAACATGGTTGAATCAATCTGATCAGGGATGAAAATTCAGCTGCTATCGATTCCCCGCTTACACTGATTGCCCTTCCCGGGTCAGAATAGAAACCCATTCCATTGTTCAGTGAATACAGTATTCTGTTCACTACATCAATTATCCTGACCCCATGGGGTCCAAAAGCCGACCCACTCACCCATTTACAGTGACAGCTGTCATGCTAATGAATCCACATTGACATTATAATTAAACCATTACACAAAGCAAGGCCTCGCTCTCAGCTGTACAGCCAACACACATAAGGCCACTGTGGAGAGGTTGCCTATTACAAATGTAGTATAGTAAGAGGAGATATCCCTCAAGTTTTAGAAGATGAAAAATGCAGGCAGAAGATGCAAACTTAAAGAAGGATTAGAAAACAAGGACAACCCGTGACGTGACTTTTGCTTTCCTCGTTAGGGCAGCGTTGCTGAGCAGGTGGTTTCACGACAGAGGCCTGACAAGTCTCCTTTTGGAGTACATCTTATAGAAGAAGGAGCACTTCATGACAATAACAAGCTTCACAAGCAAAGTCAGAAATACAAAAATCCCCATACCCTCTGCACTCATCTTACCTGAGCTAGAGATCTGACACATCACAACCAGACCAAGGGGAAAAAAACTAACCCGAATATACATCATTTGAGGTATATGTATGACAATTGTCCAAGAAGAAGCAGGGGCCACTAGGTATCACATTAGTATTCTGCTTTCTTTTCCACAGGGGCACTGCAACTGCACTCAAACCATAATCCTCCAAGTTGCTTTAAATATGGTGCACCCTTTTCAAGTTTGGCTGCTGCTGACCAATAGTTTCACCTTTAAAAGGTCTTTTTGGTGTTTTGGTAGCAAGGGATTGGGTAGATAGAGATAGCTTCCTATCATACAAAGGACTGTTGCTCTTTGCAGACAGAAATGTTGGTGGATGAAAAAGGCTGGAAGGAAAAAATACTGATATTTACGAAAAAAAAAAAGCTCTTTTGCTCTATTCTGTGAGTACTTATCTTCCCAGGTAATACTTTACAGTTATATAGCAGCCCACTACATAAAATCTAATAGTCACTGAAATATTTTTATCTAAGTATGAATTACATGTGCTCATTAGATTTAGAATACAATCTACAGAAAAGGAGTGTTATTGGCAGTGTGGAGATTGTCAATTTGATAGTCTGAAGTCAC
>WEIV01019342.1:132701-146509 GCA_013390005.1 Calyptomena viridis | reverse complement strand
GAAACAGAGGGAATGGCATTAAAATGTCTAAAACAGGCTTTGAAAAGAGAAACAAGCAGAAAAGCCAAAGAGTGTGTATGATAGAGAAGGGACTGTTGCTGAGACCACAAAGAGGCAGAGAGAATTAAAACCACAATGGTAATAATTCTCCTCCTATTCTCTCATAGGCAATATCAGGAGGTGTGCATAAGCTGCCTTTCTAGCACGAGGCTTGCTTTGCTGGCAGTTTTGACTCACTTGCCATCCTGAAATAGTTTAACATGCTTGCTTCATGTAAGACTTCCCTTAACTTTGTAATTTGGCGATGGAGAGCTGGTGAAGGGGTATCTCTCAGCCATGTGCAGAGCTCTGAGGTCTCCTGTGCTCAAAGGCTTAGCATTTGGGAAGTAGCTTATCATCTCATCAAGGATGTGCTTTCTGCCACTGTCCATATTCAAAGTCTCTGCAAAAATAAATTAATGCTCACAAATGTTCAGCTGGAACCTATTAGTTTGTCTGCAAAGATCCCTGATGGTCCCTTGCTCTAACCTCCCTCAGTCTTGCATTCAACTGGATTAGGCTGTCTCCACAGAACATCCCAGGGCTAAAGGGCCAAGTGAAATGCTTCTTGCAATTATTCTTTTCTCCTGTCTATCTGGGGTCTCCGTGGAGCCAGACAGGAGAGCTGACAGCAGCTGCCTGTGTTGTGCCCTCTGCTTCCCTTTATAATGTTCTGGCAGAGAAGAATGAGAGCAGCCTGACAAAACTGCAATGGGGTGAATAAGCAGAGAGGAGGAAGGAGACAGGAAGATGAAGTTCAGATGAATGAGGAAAGCACATAGGGAAAGAAATAGAGGAGCAAATGTGGACACAGAGGCAGGAAGAGCAGCAGCTGGAAACAGCAATTTTGGAACAGGAGGTGTAAAGAAAAGCCACACTGGCCTTCTGGAGCCTGGAGTCAGCACAGAGGATGCCCTTAGCAGTGTAATAGCAGTAACAGAGCTCTGACCTCTCATGAGTTACATCTTGAGCTCAGATAGTAAAATGGGATCTTGCACTATCCTCAATATGTTGTAAATATTACATGGGTAGGAAATTACAATGCAAATTTCATGATAATGGAAAGGAAAGGCTGCAAAACCAAATACACCAATGTCAGAAAGTGGCAGAATTAGTCACTCATGTTTATGATAAATAACCCATGTTCTCTCAATCTGAAAAAGTCACAATATTTTCAAGAAAACAATATCCTTTATGTTGAGCATAGTACTATATAAGGACAAAATTGGGAATGTTTTTCTTAGCTTGCTGATGTCTTCTAAGCTGAGCCCCATGACAACCTGTGCAACAAAACTGTCATCTGTGCTTGTTCTTTGCTTTACCTCTTTGTTGAGAACAAACTGCCTTGCCTTTGTATTGGCACCTATCCATTCAAAAATTATCCATTAAATTACATAACAGTATCATCTTATCAGTAATGCTACAAGTTAGATGTCAAGTGTCCATTCCATATTCTACATATACCTTAGTAGTCTAATGAGACTCCAAAAAGCCAAATTAATTCCACCAGATAATGAATGCAAATGGAAAAGGCAAAAACACTGAACATCCTAAAAAGCCTGTAGATGACAAAACTTCAAAAGATGCTGCATATGTTTATGTCTTATTTGAGGTCATTAATGTAGTTACACCATGGGAACATTTGGCCCATTATTCATAACATCCAGAAGATGAAGTCTAACACAGTTAATTGAAACCCTTGTCAAAATGAAAAAATTAATTATCCCCCAAAGATTCTCTGTCAAACTGTCTCTTTCTATTTGCTACACAAGGGCAGTATCAGCAAAACAGCTCTGCAAGTCCATGCTGTCAGCAATCATATCATGTTATGTACAAGCAACAAATGCAGAAGGAGCAAAGTCAGGGATTCTGCTATGAGGAACACTTTCATTAGCAAATGCCTACTCCAAAACCAAACCTGTTTTAGGAGGGTATGGGAAAAGCATCAGGCGTTGCATTTTGTGTGTGGCTCTCCCAACTCGAGAAAAGTTTCTGAGAGGCAGGAAGTGTCATCACAAAACTACAGCCTGGACACTCTGGCAGCTGGGGAAAGTCTAGGCTCTGTTTTAAGCAAAAGCAACAAAAAATCTATGCTGAAAGAAAGGACTGTGAGGTCGTTGGCTGTTTTGGATTTCTGCTCCCAGAGACCCTCCTGGGGAACAGAAGCCAAGGACAGGGACTTCCACATCTGAAAAACTACTGAGGGATGGTACACACATTTCATGTCCATCCGTTTTATTAACCATGAAAGCAACAGCAGCTCAGGCAGGGCACACACACCTCCAACACTGTGACTCCTTTTCCAAAAGGGTGGACAAGCAAAACTAAAGAGAGCACTTGGATAGAAGGCACAGATGACAAGACAGAGGCCATCTGCCCAGGCTCCACCAGAAATATTCATTCAGTTTCTAAGTTTTCCTCAAGCAAAGGCCTATGGTTTCCATTTACCCAGGTATTTGCTTTCTCCCCTGCCAAGCACTAACCCTGAGATAGAAAGAGAAAAGCCCCAAGTGCCTGTTAAAGGCCTCAGTCTACCAAACCTAGAGCATAGCTAGAGTGGAGAAAGACCCCTGGCTTTTTTCACTTGCGCCACATTATCACAGAAAGGTGGATTAGAAGTTATCTCAGCTCTGCTTTCTTTCAGAGCTCCTTGGCAACACAGCCACCAAGATATAAATATGCACACACAAAAATTTGCAGCAGGCATATGTGCACGCACACACACAAGCCAACAGGCAAAAGCATTTCAAGGCATGAGGCAGACATGGCCAGGAAGGCAAAGGAATTCTGAGAATTCTGGGAAGAGACAGAAAATATGGAAAATTTTTATCTTGAAATTTAGCTTTTTTAAGGATTAATTAAAAAAAAAAGCTACCTTAGAAAATGTGTAACTTCACAGTTGACCTACCACCAGCAACCTTCACACAGATTGCAAGGGCCAGCAAGACTTTCAGGCCTCCATTGTATAAAGTATAACTTAAACAAAAAAGACCTAATTCTGACTGAAGTAAGGTTGACAAAGAGCCAACTTAACCTGAGTATTCAATAGCACACTGATTAAAGGGCTGTAGGCAAGAGAACCTCCTATTCCTGAGGGCAGCAGGCAAGTAGCATTTCATGGATCATTTACTATATTTCTATACTTTAAGTGGCCATTAGCACTTACACCAAGTCAGGACCAAGGAGAATAACACATTAGCATTACTATTTATGTTCAGCTATGGTAACAGCACAGTAGAACAACATAACACCATAACACAGCAGGCATGCAGGTAATATACCATAGGTGTCCTGTGCAAGCAGGAGCCCAGCAAACACACTACTGTTACTCATTATGTTCATACCCAAAAGGGGCAAATGAACCCACCACACCAACTCTCTATGCAATGGCAAGTGACAGCTTTTACGTCAGTATCCAGCTCCACAGAGTCCCAAAAGCTGTTCTTGTAAAAGACCAAAACACCACAAGCTTCTTACAGCCTTGTTTTCTTCCTGGCCAGCTCTTACACGACAAAAACCCTCCCCTCCCCTTTGGGTGAGAGTTTTCCTACAGGTCATGGATGTTGATGCATACACCTGGAGCAGATACTCCTTAACCTGTATCAGGTGGGACAGGAATTTGGCATGGCCTTTTGGTATATCATGGCTCACAGTTCTTGTTCCCAGGCACAGAGGAATCTCTATTTGCTTCCTAATAAGCAGTATTGGATTGGGAGAAGGAGCAATCACATCAAGAAAGGAATAATGGAAAGATCTTTGGGCTCATGGAAGATCTTCACTTGCAGCCAATCCAGGAATTGTTTGTCAGCTGCTTCTATATCTCTTACTTTCTTTCTGTATGTGCAATACGATGAAGAAATATTTGTTCTGAGATGTCTACATTAAGTGTTCTTAAGCCAAGAATACAGCTAATTGTGATCCAGGCTCTGGAAACCTTTTGTAACTCAGTTTTATCATTGCAAGCAGTACTTCTGAAGTCCCCATGGCTCCTGCAGACTTCAAGAAAAGATCAAATATATGAGTTTGCAGTGAAACATGAGAGTATACAAGTGAAAGATGTTCATCAGGAAACCTTGGTTCCAGGGAGCAGAGATAGGGAAAATATCACTGATTCTGGTTTACTATTAGTGCTTTTTAGAGAGGAAAATTTCAAACAGAACTAAATTTATTATGAAGCACAGGGACTCTTGGTCCATCACTGGGAAAAATATACAAATCCTGGGATTTCCCTGCTTTATGATTTCTTTCTACAACTTTAGAAACCTTCCAACTTTTGAACGTAATATTTGAATCCAGGTATTCATACTGCTTTTTAATTTGATAGGAAAGAGGGCAATTCTTTGGGAAAAAGAAATCATTACAATTTTCACCTTGACACATTTCTTTCCCTGCCCATGCAGCTGTGCCAGGGTTATATGTATCTACTCCTGGAAGTATTTTAGGCAGCCTTTCAGACCATCATCCATCTCTTCTGAGATATCTCCTAAACTGCCATTTCCAAATGCTATCACTTTCCTCTGACGTCTCTTTCTGGTCCTCCTGGTCCCTGGGGTCTCAGTCAACATCTGGCTGGGTGAGCTGCTCTGCAGTTGCTTTCAGTTTGTTTTGTAGGAGCTGATATCCTGCAGAGTTGATACTTCATCATGAAAGATCAGACTCTTTCCCTAACATGAGTCTTCATTAGTGAATTGCTGTATCATCATCCTTTTATGTTTAATCTCCTCAATTAGTTCAAATTACGAATTTAGTGCCAGGAAAGTTTACAAAAGAATATAATTTTAAATAAACACTAACTTATTAAGTAGTCACTAAGTGCACTCAAAACCCCAGCAGGCTACAGCCAAAGAGCTATGCAGGGGTGTGACTATAGCCATGGCCACTATTTCTGTGCTACACATGGGCAAGGAGGGCTCTGAGCTTTGGAAAATTCCTGATTGTTGTTTGGGGGTGCTCTGCTGTAGTCACAGGTATCTTTTTGTATTAATATCCAGGCATTTGCAAAGAGATGTTAACAGTTCATTCCTAGGAATGCTGCGGGTTAGATATTACTCGAGTACATTTAAATCTCATCTTCCTTACAACTCTCCGAAAAAGCAGAATACATTTACATGGTCATTTACAAAGGCAGAATGATTTGTATAAAGTAAGGACTACCGTTTTTTTCTGAAAATAACAATACTGACAAAGTGGTGCATTTTATTTCTGTGTTTTGTACACAGACCTTGGAGGCAAGCCATTTTCAATGGCATGCTTTCCTTACAAATCTGGCTTAAGTGACAATGAATACTTTCAGGAAATATTCTTTGTTCAGTTAAACAGTTCATCTTCCAAAAGCTCTGAAATTACCTGGTATTTCGGAAGATGTTAATTCCATTATATTAATTAAAGGCACACTTTTCCTTCTGTAGGTTTTTGCTTTGATTATTTTTCTTAATCTAGAACAGCAGATAATTACATATATTTTTAATATGAGGCTTCCACAAAGAAACTAACACTTCCAGTTTTAACATCTTCTTTAAACAATTAAAGTGTTTTCTCTTCAGGGAATCAGAATTAATGCTCTGAGACTTCTTTCAAGGGAAAGAAAGAATGAAAGATAAAATTAAATACCAAAAAAATGTTTTCATACTCTTTACTTCTTTAAATTGTCTCTTAGACTATTGCTGGAAAACTACAAGAAGGTAAGGGAAATAAGAACTCACCACAGTCTAAATTGTGTTCACTTTCCTGTGTGGCCACGGAGAAAACCACCCATTTTTCAAATATGCTATATGGGGGGTTTCCTAATGAAAATTCTTGGGTTTACAGTAAGCTCTACTAGGTCTAGTTCAGGGTAGGGTCTCTATATCACATTATTACTGTTTTGAATATTGAGTGTCTCCAAAAGTGACCCATTGGGTAGCATTCTATATGGGGCAAGACCTTCCTAATCACTGAAGAAGGTTTGAATGTCTTCACATTCTGTAGACCTGGACTCATTTATAGGTTTGACCTATTCCTTTCAAATAGAGTTCAATTATTTTCTAAGGAATTTTTAGAAACATATTTTAAATATCATGGTGCAGCACAGAGCATTGAGGTCTTGACCCTACAAAACACTCCATGGAAGAGGATGTAGAGTCTTCCAATACCTTGGTGGGAGATCTGGGTCCTTCAGCAGGGCACTGCTCAGGCATCTATGCATAAGAGCAAGAATCATGACACAGCTCTTATATCCTATGTTTAAAGTCTAGAAAGAAGAGCATGGATTCAGAAGCAAATCAAAACCTATCTCAGTAATATCATGGATTTTAAGGGTAGCCCTTAGCCTGTGGATTTACTTGATTTTTATTGGAATGCTAAGGCTGAAAACATTAGGAAGCCTACTTGCTGTCTCCTAAACAATCCTCTCAGCCTTGGAGGAAAGGTCAAGGTAAATATCCATTGTAATTCATCATGAGAAATTTTCAGATATCAGCAATTATGCTTTTGATCATTTTTTTCAGCACCACAAGCCCTACAACTGCATTTCAGGCAAGGATAGCAAATAAACCCCTTAGCTGGAGTACCTGCCACCTGGGTCAGGAAAGGCACTTCCTCTTATACACAAACATACATACACACATACATATATATATATATATATATATATATAAGAGAGAGGGGGCAAGACAGTTTCTCATCAGCTCTCAGAAGAAAGCTCTTTCATGATGAAATTTTTACTTAAGGAAAGCTCCTAAATCAATTGCTCCCAGGCGAGAAGGGAGGAGGGAGGACGAGGAGGACTGCATTTTCCCTGATCAGCAGTTTACCATGGCCCTCCCCTCCTTCCTTCCCTCTCCACCAGCAGGTTTCAGGCATCATCTGGGACCAAAAAAAAGCTGACTCCATGGCAGGGCACCTCAGGGTGCTTGAATGGGCAGTGACGGCCTTGGCTGGCAATGCCAAAACATGTAGTTCTGGTTCCTTTCCACTGCATTGCCTTCCAGCAGAGTGAGAGCAGCACTCCCCTATCAGTTTAGCATACCAGAGACTTAGAGGGGCTTACCGGGCTGCTCTGTTTAGGGGATAAAAGATGGGAGCTTGGCAGGAATAAACATGTCACTTGGGGAGCCTGCTCTGCGGGGCCTGATTTCCCTCTCGCGTCAGCTCACTGCTGGCGCAGCTCCCCAGATGCCGCAGCACTAATCCTGATTTATGCTGAGTTTCGGCAGGCGCAGGACCAGCCCCTGTGTAGCCCCCAGGCAGGCTGCTCTCCCTTGTCTGGGTGCTCACTGGCACCCAGGAGGAGGGGAAAAGTGTCCTCCTTGTGCTGGCAGGAACAACATGTGTAATTAAGTCATTTTCTGGCGTCTTGGGTGGGGGAATTCGGCTTTGCACATGTTAGTAAAGCATTGTTTAAGACTGCTGAGGCTCAATGCATGTAGCAGGGAGACTGGTGATCCCAGTGCTTACTGGATCAGGAACTGTGGTGGTGAGCTCTGCTCCTCTGCTGTTACTCCTGAAGTCAGGTTAGAAAAATCGGCCGTGATTTTGAAGCATCTACAGCTAGAAATACCTACGGGCATGCTCTTCAGTGAGCAGGCACCTGGCACTTTCTGTCAGTGGGGCAGCTCATGGTGGCTGCATCATCCCTGAGATGCACACTGTCTTGACAAGCAAGCAGAGAACTGCTTACAAGGCTTCCTGATGGGAGCACTGGGAGAACTAGGTAATTTATTTATGGCAGCTCTGAGATATCAGAATACTGAGCTGGCCTTTAGCAATAAGTTTGCTTTCAAATCACTAACTTTCCACTTAAAAATGGAAAGCTAGCACCACTGTTTCCATGTTGTTTCTCACATGTCTCTCGGCTTTTTGGTCTTTCCCCAAAGATAAAAGCAGGGGGAAAAAATCCCCAAGACTTTACAAAGAGTGTTAGTGGGCCTTCTAAAGATGCCTGCTCAACAGGGCTAGTGGTCCTTCACCACCAGCCTGGGATAGCTGAGTACACATAAACACTTCAATAAACACATCTCAATTGCACAATCCACAGATCAGAGTCTCCCCTAGACCTCAGTGAGAAGTCCATCAAGGGCAAAGCCCTCCTGGAGTTCTTTTTGGAGGTAAGTCATCAGTCTTCCCCTTCCCTTCCCTTTCCCTCTGCTTGGTCATGGCCGCGTGATTCGGCTTGAGCCCGCACTCCCCAGGAAATAGCAGGGTCCCTCACAGATGTTTGGTAACACATCAACGGCACAGCCCAACACAATGTAATGAAATTCCCCCCCAATCTCCCTCAGACATTACCTAATTGATAAAGTGGCTGCCCCACGCCACAGCAGCTCCCTCCCCAGCTCATGCGACACAGCCGGGCTCTGTTCCCTTTCGCCATGACATCATGCCGGCACTCGCCGCCCATGCATCATGCTGCCTCCAAGCTTCCTCTTCCACCCCAGATAAACACAGCTGAGACAAACTGCCTCAGCAATACACGAGAAAAAAAGAATCAAAAAACTTCCTAAACTTTCTGAAGCTACTGCCCTGGGCCTTTGTTCCTGAGTTGTAGGTGAGAGCTGCTGACTGGGAGTTTCAATGTGAGGCCTACTTGCAGTGGCCTCTTCCCTACTGCTGTTTGCTGGCAAAATCCAGAGAGGCAAAAGTCTCAGAAATGCAAAGGTTTCTGCTATAACCTCCAGACAAGAATACCAAAGTTACTCTCATTTATACAAGTGTGCGTGCATAGACGGATTTTTCATGGGGTCAAGTATGAGACCAATTGAGAAAATCAGGCTCTAAGTGGCAAAATTCTGGCATAACTTGGTTGGTGGTGCTGTAGCTAAGTTTGCAATAAGTCCAGTTTACTGTGTATTGCATCTAATGCAGAACTGGTACATAAGGTTACACACGGGTGGAAATCTGTGCAAGCAAGTTTAGCAGCAAAAGAGCCATTTTCTTATTTTTTTGTTAGTAGCTTTTAATTTGAGACTGCCTCCCAACATTTCCCCCCCTCAATATATAGCCTCCAATGTCTTTTTGTAGTGCGATCTCCCCTGTGATCTGAAAGCTGAATTCAGTTATCCTTCACTGTCTTGCTATAGATCTATCATGAAAAAGATAGCTGTGAATTCCCTACCATTCTTACCATCCTCATTCATGGTGTGTCTTACCAAAGTTTTCACACAAATGTAATTACTGAAACGTACAATTATATATTGACCAAAATTATCCATAAAATCCTGTGCAATTTAACAAATAAGACCAGAAAAAAAATTGATCCAAATATCAACAAAGTTTTCTTTTCTTAATTATATATTTTACAAAAGGAATTTTAGTTTCTTTTTTAAAAAAAAATTGGTTTCAATTAAAAATAAAATTGTGTTTCAAAATCACTTTTTCAATTATAAAATAATGCCTTCCAAAACCTTGCAAGATAACCCAAAGACTCTGTGTTTATGCACGTGTCCATGCACACACATACATACATAAAAGCATGCAGAGAAAATGAGAACCCAGAAAGAACATTACCTCAATTTAATTTAAGCCAAAGCAAATCCTGAACAATTTTTCCTTCTAGTTTCTTAGTTTAGATATCAGACCAAAAAATACAGAGATCAACTATTAACTCTTGATGCTTATACACAATGTCCTTTACCTCCTGCCATGGTGAAAACTCCACGAGCATCCAGGCTCTGAGGTATAAATCAGTATCTGTGAAATAAAGGAAATTGTAAATTTTTGAGACTTACAGCAAAAAAAAAAAAAAAAAAGAAGAGTAACGGAGGTTCTCTTCTGTTAATGCCTATCATGTAATTAATGTTCATGCATTAACTACAGGCGTTAATTGCCATGCACATAATACAGGACGCTGTGGGTTTTGTTGGATGATTAAAGAAACAGTTGTTCAGTTGCTGTAACATTCCTCATCTTGTCATTTCTCTGTCTGCAGGGTTCAAAGCAGTTTTGCACACAGGACTAAGATGCCAGTACTCCTCTCACCACTTTACAAGAGCAAGAAATGGAGCCAGAGCTGGCAGGAAGCTGGGAAAGCGCACGTGAGCAACAATGTTTTCCTCCTTAATGAATTCTCTCTAATCAGAGGAAAATGTTTAGCTGTGGATGTGGGTGTGGATTATTCTGAAGCATGACCTGTGCAGCCTCAGCTATGCCACCCCAAAAGGCTATGAAGCCCCCTAATATGGAAGCACCACAAGGAAGATCACTACATCTGCGTGCAACCTAAATCCCTTGGCGTTGTTCTTTCCCACTGCAAGAACTTGGAACAAATCAATTAGATACAAACAAGATTTTATTTTCCTCCTCTTTCTCTCACTCATAGAGAACATGTCCATAACTCCACCAAGAATAAACAAGCCCACAGCTAATCTTCCCAGTCCTTGGGACAGTTTGTTGAAATTAGTGAAAGGATGCAGACGTTGCAGGCTGCTTGATAAGAGTTATAAGCACTGGTTTGTTATTATTAAAGAGAGGGAGCATAACTTTGCTGTCTCCAATGATTTTAAAACACAACATTCTCCCTCACAGCTATCTCCCTACCTACTCTATTTACATTATATGTATGCATGAGTAAGCGTGGGGATGTGCATATGGAAGGAAAAGAAATGGCTCCCAAGAGGAGGGTGTTTTGTTTATTGTATACATTTTTGAGGACGTGACAATATAAACCACAAAATCAAAAATGAGAACAACTCAGAAAGCACCACCAGAACTCAAAAAAAAAAGGCCCAAACAAACAGCACAGCCTATGGGTACAGGCAGTTGATTTTCCTTGAAAAATCATCACAGATACCAATAAGGAAATACAGGTATCCATTAACTAAATGCACCTTAGCTTCATGTAACTAATGGCACGGGTAATTTTACTTTGATTCTTCTCAGGTGCCTCTGATGCTAAAATCAGCCCAGTAGTTTATTGCTAGTTTAACTCAAATAATAGCTTAAAGGTAACACAAACAGCAGAGTATCACCAGTGCTGCTTTAGGATTGAGAGATCAATGTCTGTTTAGGCAGGTGCCCCATTGCATCACATTGCCTAAGGCACTACCAATGCCAAAGATGGGTGCTGAGTATGTGAATACTGAGGTGGTCCATTTTCTACAGCTGTCTGTGGGGTGAAATACATGACACATATTTAGGCTGCAGCTGCTCTGAGGCAGACCAAGAGACTGCCTCTATATTTCATATGAATCCAAGTGCCACAGGATCCCTGATGAGGCTCCTTGGAGCTGTGGTAAGAGAGATAATGGGCTGTCGTCATCTCTGTCGGCTAGAACAGATGTCAGTAGAAAAATCCGTCTGCTAATGTTGATCTGGCCCTTGCTGAATGGGCAGGGAAGGCAGAAAGATGGAGAACAGTGATGAACGACTGGAGGAGATAAAAGTAGGATTTTCCATATCTGATTTCACAGTCTCTTGATGGCTCTTTTCTTTCCCATTGGCCTGTCAGTGATTTTGCTACATTTATTTATGCTCTAAAGAGGCAACTCTACTGCTACCATTTGTTCTTTGACAAACAGCACCTAAAAAGGAACTTTGTGCTGTCATTAAAGTTACTGTTGAATTAAGCACCAATTTATTAAAATGGCTCTATTGATTATATTACTTTTTTGAGATAACTTTGGGCACAGATGATTCCAGTTTAGTTTTAGGCAAATTCAATACCAATGCTAACTCTAGTGCACTTGAACTTACAAAATCAATCTGTAACATAAAAGTGAAAATGACATAATGACATTAAGGTTTAAGAAGAATGTATCTAAATGGCAAAAGATTTGGAGTGAAAATCAAGCAGTAACTTGTCTTCCCTCAAAATCCAAAATTTGTAATTAATGGAGTGTGTGTTGATCTGTAACAGCTGTCATTCCTTAAGATGTATAAAAGTACTGAAAAATACACATAATTCTGTCCAGCAGATCAGTTGCAAAAATATTACAGTGCAGTCTCTATAACCACACACCTCTATGTGGTTTTTGCTGGTATGGTAGTGTTGGAGGTGGACAGCAGGCACTGTGCACCTCACTGCACACACCGCAACACAAACCAGTAATGCAGTATTTCTTATTGTATCACACAGCCCATCATTATTTTGTTGTTATTATTTGCTTGCTTTATAAAAGGTATATATGAAAACATTGTATGGGGTTTGACTTTACATATTAAAAAAATTTTTACTAGGTAACAGATATTAATTCTGAAAAATAATGTAGGTTATCTAGCAATGAAGTGCATGAATCTTGCCACAGTTCCTGGGATTTCACTTAAAGAGCTGTTTGTTTTATTCATTAATTCATTCATTCCTTCCTTCCTTCCTTCATTCATTCATTCCTTCCAAAGTATTTCTTCCACACAGCCAGTACAGTTTGGGCCAAGTCCTGTATACTGTTCAGAAAGCATGAGTATACACTTCTGTGTTTACTGGCACCACAGGAATATATGCAGGTGTGTGCATGTGCATATACACATATGTATGTATTTGTGTACACACAGATTTGTGTGCATCATCTATTTTAATTTGCAATATTAAACCAACTTAGGAAATGAAGGAAGAATGTAATATACTATTTCCTTCTGTGGAAAACAAGCTACAAAGATTGCTTTTTCAATTTTGCTGTAGTGCTGGTAATTTGCAAGTGTTGTCATCTCACAGAACTATATAACTTGTGATATACCTTCAGCATAGCATACTTGCTAACATGGCACTTTTGTATGCCATGCAGTCATGTGTTTGTAATCAGAGGTCCATGGAGCTGGCAAGAAAATCACCCTCTTTCCAGCTGTTCTGTCCTTTTACCGGCATCACATTTGGAGAGCAAACTGTAAATAATAAGGAGTTGATGAAGCTTCCATAGCTAGCAAATTTCCAACTTCAAAAGCTTTTTTTGCTTCTGAAGTTAATGGTTGACTTCCCTCTGGGTTCACGTTTCATGTTTTTACTGTATGCCTTTCTAGACCATTAATAACTATCGGTGTTTGCGGCTATCGTACAAGGACTTAGAAACATATGACCATTCTTCATGGTTCAGAGTTGCAGATCACAAGTGTGTTCATAATAAAGGGCTAAATGAGTGCTTCACAGCTAAATGAGTGCCTTTTATGTTACAAAACCACTCTCAGGTTTAGAAGATGCAACAAATCTTCTTTTCCAAGAATTGCTGAAGATTTCTGGATGTTTCTGGACATTTGAGATGCTGGACATTCTGCATCTGTGATAATCAAGACCTGTCAGGTAAGCATTGTCTCTTTGGCATTTAAGTTCTGGAGTTAAATTTGTGGGAGCCAATGGACCTTCTGTATGAAGAACTACTGCACATGCACCCAAGCTGGCAATGATGGAGCACCCACCAATTACATCTCTTTCTTTGCTGCATGCAGTGCAGACTTCAAAGTTGTTGTGGTTTTAAGTAGCCAGAGTTTTTTATTAGTTGGGGGGGCTAGGAGAGAGGCTTCTTTAAGAAGCTGCTAGAGTTTTTCTCTGCTCTAAGCTAGCCAAGGTCAGGCAACAACGCCTCTGTGATAACATATTTAAGAAGGAGTAGAGAAAAAAAGTCTGCGCAGAACATCATGGCTGCTTAAGAGACAGGAGGGTGAGGAGTTTGATTAACACCAAGGTCAGAGAAAGGAGAAAGAGAAGATGCCTTAAACACTGGAATAGGGCCCCAGCAATCTGTGAGGAATCATAGGGGTGAAGATTCTTCAGCCTGTGAACCTGTGGAAAGAGTGGGAGATTTTTTCCACGCTGGAACAGAGACATGCCGGAAAAGAGAGGCTGTGATCCTGTGTTTGGAGCAGAGGGG
>WEIV01019342.1:80516-132609 GCA_013390005.1 Calyptomena viridis | reverse complement strand
ATGTGTGGGCTCTCAGCTTTTAGCCAGAGGAAAACCATGACAGAGGTTAAAGAACAAGGTGGGTAGGGAAGAATTTGAAGATCTTTGGGTACCATGTGGAAAGATTATTCTCTCTAGAAGAGCAGGATTTTGTTGCAAGGAATAATGTAGCCCTCTAGTTAAACTGATGCGTGTTTGTAGAACCCACTCACTTCAGATTCAAGTATCAAGCAATATTTTTAAATAACTACATCCATAAAGAAGAAAGCAACAAATTTGTTTTAGCTCCAAGTTATAAGAAAACACAAAGGAAGTATTCCACTAAAGAGATAGAGTACAAAACATGACCAAATCACAGGATCAGAACCACTCACATCTGCCCCTGTAACTGAAGCAGGGTCAGATAGAGCAAGCTGTATCCAGTTGGGCTTGAATATCTCTAAGGATGGAGACTACCACCTCCCTGGTCAACCTATGTCAGTAATAGGTCATCCTCACTGTGAAAAACTGTTTCCTGATGTTCAGACAGAACCTCCTGTGTTTCAGTGTGTGCCCATTGCCTCTGGTCCTGTCACTGGCTACCACTGAAAAGAGCCTGTCTCTGTCTTCTTCATTCCTTCCTGCCAGGTATTTTTCTCACATCAGTTGGAACCCTCAAGCTGACTCATCAATGAGGACAGTGTAGAGAGAGATACCACATGGAGAGTTGACCTTGCCCACACTGAACATGATGGACAAGATCCTGCTCATGGACACCAGAAGCTAATCAAAAATAAATCCATTCTGGAAACCAGACTCTCATCATTGTTTTATCTTTGATGTAGAGCAGCAAAAGAACAAATGCAAATAAAACCTCACTCTGAAATATTCTTAAAGTGGACATAGCCTTTATGATTGAGATCACCTGTGAACCAAGATGTGGGTTAGCACTACGGGCACAAAATTGGAGGAACTCAGTCCCTACTCCGAAGTTCTACCAAACTAGATAAAACTTTCCCCAAGTATATACTAGCCCTGCAGCTGGGGCAACTGCTCAGCATGTCTGCATCCCTTCAGGTTACAATGATCATTCTAACCATTCTGGGATAAAAAACTACCATTGCCATGAGATTTCATTTTCTTCTGACTGAAAAAGAGAAAAAAAGAGAAAAAAACCTAATCTCTAAGACTAATTTCTTCAAAAATAAATAAGTTTCAAGCATTTTTAAAAGAGAAAAATGAAAATACAAGAATTAATCCTCATGAAACTTAAGTTGTTCTTAGCTTTTTGCTAAATAGTCAAAAACCATAATCCAAAACAAAACAAAGAAAATTGCTCACAGAACCCTTTTAAATTTAGATTAAATTAAATTAACTTTTGATTTAACTAAATTGGATGCATCTTCTAAAAATTGAAATGAAACAAAGGAAGCAGAAATTTGACCACAATTACGGGCAAGCTATTGGTGGTAAGCATGGTTTCCAAAGACGTTTGGGAATCAGATATCTATAAAGTTTCGTATTCAGATCTGTGCCACAGCAACAAGCTCTGACCTTGATAAGACTCACTTAGGATCCTATCTGTTCAAGACAGTCTTTTAAATACCAAGGTGAGAAAGAACAGAAGCAGAAAGTGGAAGAAACAACCCTACATATTTTGTTGAGTGGGTCACCTTCCAAAAGTTGGCAGTTCATCTCTGTCCACTTAAAAAAAATTTACATGAGAAAATGTAAGTAGGAGGTCTCATGTTGACTTTTGTGGAGAAAAGCCAAATACATAACAATATATGACAGGATCTGGTAGTATACAATGCTGTCAGCAGACATTGCCAGCTCTGAAGAGGTATATCTCAGAGTGACAGAGCACACATTTGCACGTTACAAACATCTGTGAGCGTATCTATTTTACATACAACAGCAGACTTGTGCTTCAAGATGCTCTGGCAGACTAAAGTGAAAGTCTGTTTATCCAAATAATATTTTTGAGCATCCTGCCACACCTTTGCCCAACACCATTTATAAAACAACCATGACTAAATTTATATAGCAGTTATTCCTACACAAGCATGTCACACATTCTGCACGTAGGTGGCCAAAAACATTGATGCATTAAAGCAGATTTCCCGCCTGGCTGCCATTGCATGTGACAAGACAAAAATAAAACCATGGGCCTCTTGTAAACTTTAATCATCATATTAACACCCATGAGAAAAGCTTTGGGTGATCCCAATCTTGTTTAAGAGTGTTCAGCTGTAGATACTTACAGGATGTTCTGCCCCTGCTGATTGCTCATTATCCAAAATTAGCTCTCGGAGCAGTCTTTGCCATAGCGTCTGGCAAAGTGGAAACTGGACCTGTTTTCAAGAGCTTTTGACATTCTCAGGACCTCCGCTCTTCCAGGAATGCATGCCTTCACAGAGCAGGACATTATACAACTTTCTGCAGGGAGAAGTCAAGAGCATTGTTACTTACCGACAAAAGAAATCCCTGGAATAGTGGGGCAATGCTGATTTTGTGGCTTTCTTTATATATTCACCATTATTTGGGTTTTGGCTCCAGCTTAATGGTTTACAACTGGTTCATGTTCTGTAGTAAGTCCAATAGGTCTTGCACAATAGGTCCAATCCTAGAGGTTTTTGAAAGCAAAATCTTCATGATGTGTCCTGGTATTCAGAGAAAAAAGTGAAACACTTGTACTTTCCTCCAAATATATACCTGATGTAAAAACCTGCCCTCTTGCTGAAAACTTTAGATTATGAAACTACCCACAAAATGCAAGTACACATGCGTACAAAAACAACAGCTTTTCAGTCAAAGCAGAGAAAAAATCATATGTCTTTTATATACATAAAACCTCTTTAGTGTATCTTCTATAAATTATTTTAACTGGTAATTTAAATTCCTGTTAAGAGCAGGCTTATAGTTTCTAAGCTCTGAAAGCCTGTAAAAACAAATTACATTTTGAGGCTTTCTTCAAACTTTTCCTTAGACAAAAGGAGGTTACAGTAGCTGTTGAATTGATTCTAGTAGGATGATGTGCTAATGCAGTTTATTGGCTGTAACCATTTTCAATAATTTTTGTGGTACCTTTGAGCTGATAAAATGCTGGCATGTTTTTTCCTTACATGAAAATGCGTTTTTTGCCAATACCTGAGACATTTCACGAATTTTCCCATCAGAAGAGGTCCAATTATTTTGTCAGCTCTTGTTTTGATATTGTCAAAACATTTACATTTGTGTGCTTTTCATTTATTGTTACATTATGGTAAAGTATTTGATTTACATATGTTATATACACACTGCATACTACATTTAACAAAATGTAACCTGAACCAAAATTGAACACAAAAGAACAGGAAACAGAACCAGAAGACTGAAGTTAAACCCAACAATTCTCACCTTTTAAGATGAAGATCTGGTTTTCCAGGTGAAATATTTCAATTCTTTCACAGGACATATTTTTTTGTGATTCCTTGTGGAAGTTTCCTGTAGAATGCTGTGCTTCCACTGGCTTTGTGATACGAGTGGAAGTGTGCTCACTTTAAGCACTTAAAAAAAATCACATCCTGTCATTTAATTTTTTAATTTTTTCTGCTTCTTTTCACCCCATATCATTAATTTATTTTTTTAAACTTGTGGTAACTGTTGCTTGGTATTACTGCATTTTTCCATATGAAAATTTCTTCTAATGTGGCTATTATGTAAATAAATAGGTCTACAATATACTTTGCTACATTACAAAATAAAGCTTTAAAACATGTGCTTCTTATAATTCTTATAAAAATTAATGAAACACTCATTCTTATACAGTGGGTTTAGCTTAACTTTGAAAAACTATGTGAAAACACTAAACTAAAATAAATGACATTGTTGTTAGTGTAAAATATCCATTTGAAATACTTTGCTATTTAAATTTAGCTCATTCAGCCTCTGGCGTATGAATTTGGAGGTAAGCCAGTTTCTCTTAAAAATAATACAGTATTATGCAAATCCAGAAGGGACCATTTTGGGCTAAAGTTGTGCTTTGTTTCATCAACTGTCTTTTTATGTGAGTGAGGGGGAAAAAAACTTCTTAAAAATTAAAATCGTGGTGTATGAATGCCAACAAAAAGGTTTTTCCTTTTCCAGTTGATTCTGTCTGGCATTTCCCAAATCCTGACAATTTATTCCTATGGAAGATATAGTCTCCACTAAAATAGCTGTAATTAAGAACAGTGATTCTGTGCTGGTGCTGGTCCCAGCCTGTGGTCATGGCACGGATGGATGGCTGCAAGGAGCCAGAGGCAGAGCCATGCACAGCTGTGCCCACATGCACACACCCATTGCCAATGAGTTACACATGTTCCTCCAAAACACAGAGGAGGTGATGAGTATGCCCAGTGGCACCAAGAGGTGGTTGTTTTGGGGTCTCCCTGGCCCTGATGCACCTGAACAGAGCCCAACGGGCAGGGAAGAGGAGTCTGGCTTGGGGACCAGGCATCGATCCTTATGGTGGTCTGTTTCCCTCAGCATAACAGGGGAAAACTGATGTTCATCATGGGGTGTCCCAGAGGTATGAAAAGTCTTGAGAAATGCCACTGCCATTCCACATTTTAGGCTGGACATGAAGATCTGCAACAGCTCTGTATGGGACTTGCCTTTACAAGTTAAAAATACTATGGCAACTGCACAGGTGATGGAGGGGCCATAGTCACTCATTCTGGGCAAAGCCACAGAGAGAAAGCTGGGACAGAGATGCATGGCTCTAGAGCTATCACTAGACAGAAGAAAAACCACTCACTCTTTATAAATGAGCAACATTCTCCACAGAGCATCCTTGTGACTGTGTCTTTGTGGTGACTTGTCCAGCAGCCCCTCTGCACCGAGCCTGTGCTCTGCCTGAACAGGCATTGTGCAGAAGAAAGGATAACTCACAACTCATCACAGCAGTAATATCTGTGGGTGAAGCACCCTGTACAGCATGTGTCGGAGAAAGTCGCTCTTCAGAAATGCATGTTTTTCTCTGCTTCTACAAAAAAGTCAAAATAACCAATGTATTTATTATCCAGCAGCTGCTGAACCAGCAGGTACATAGGGAAGAGTTCAGGACAAAGCACAGGAAAGAGGAGTAGAGCGGCACAGTTCAACTTGAGAGGCAGAGCTCTGCCTTTTGACTCACAAATATGACAGGAAGCGATGCAGCCTGATCAAAGGGCAGTTTGAACCATGTACAGCTTCCACTCAGAGCAGTCCACAGCTGGCCAGCCCTTTCCAGAACCAGATCAATATTTGGCACAGGCCACTACTGTTTGCTTTCAACTTGAGTCATTAAGAAAGACCAAAGTTTTTCAGGTCATATGGTCAACTTCTCTCAGAAGAAAAAGTGAAAAACATGAGTATTTGCCAAACTGAGCGATATAAGAATGATATAATATTGCGGTTGTTTTACAAGATGCAACTTTTCCAAACATTACACATCCTTATTAGGAATGGCATTAACCCACTTAGAAACAGAACTCTACATAAACGTTCAGGCAAATTTATTCTTGATCAGCCTGCTATTATCTAGGACACTTCTCAAATCAATCAAACCCTCCTGTAATGGAAATATTTCATTGCAAAAATTGTCATATCTTGTAAAAAGGGAAATCCATTTCACTGCTGGATATATAACATCAATAAAAAAATCACTTGTTTGACAAGAAGATAGATTTTTGTCAAAGTGGCTGGGATTTTGGGGGGAGGAGTAGCAGGGGTTATGGTTAATGCTATAAGATTAGGACCACTGTTTTCAACTTACCTTTTGAATGATGTATTATGTTATCCAATGAAGCAAATCTACTGTGGCTTTCATCAGTTTCTCTTTTATTACTAACAGCAGCAAGGATGAAACTCTGAATTATTGTGAAGAAAAAGTATCAACAAATGAAAAAAATATATAGCTTGCACAATATTTTTCTCCTGCTATTTTTGTATTCTCATTTTTCTTCCAAAGGGCCAGAAATAGCCAAGGATGAAGGTTGTGCTTCTCCCCATCTTTGTCTTAGACACACAGGGGAGTGATAACTTGTGCTCTGAAAACCAGTTTCTTACAGGGAGTTGTGGAGACAGGTTACATCTTCCCTTGTGGCAACATGGCTCTTCAGAAGAGTAGAGATGGGAGGAGGTGGAGGAGCCCAGCTGGTACAGGCATGTTGAAACCCAGGTCCAGCTCTTGAACAACTGAAGTTAACAAACTCAGATTTACCAGTTTCAAAAAAAGACCTGAGACAGCTCAGAGCATCATACATGTGCTGTGCAGGCATGGCTGCTGCAGCAGCTCCCGTGGGAGGGGAGCAGGACTGCCAAACAACAGGTCCCAGTTCCACCAACATCCCCCAAATCAGATAACAAAGTCCTACTTCAGCACTCAGCACAAAGAGGAGTGGAAGGACCCAGGTAGAGAGGCCAACCATGCAAAATCCCTCCTGCCTGGGGACAGCACCCTCTCTAATAATGCAGCTACAAGTCACGTGAAAATGGTATGGGGACAGGTCTTCCTGAAGTATCAATCCCACAACAAACTTACCACATAGCATCTTTTTGATGTAGGGCTCCCTTCTCTCCAGTTTTCTCCAGATGCATCTTTCTCCCTGCTTGCTTCCCAGCAGATCCTGTGCACAGCCTTGGTCCCATCACAGCAAGAGTGTGCACTTGGTTCAGTGTCTGCATCAAAGGCACCCTGGCATCTGACATCTCCTCCAGCCCTGGCCCTGTCTGTCTGGCCCATGTGCAGGAGCAGTCAGAGATGCCAGGTACAATAAGTTGTAGATAGCTAGGAAACCCAAGAAGAAAATGAGTAGTTCTAATAACAGGGAAAAGAAGGCTCTGTGTGTTCAAATATGTGCAAATGAGGCTGGACCCAGTCCTAAGCAGTGCCAGCTTTTTGCTGGGATGCTGTCTTGCTGAGAGCCTGGCTGAGAGGAACATTCCTGAGGGCTTTAGAAATGGGAAGACTGACATGAAAGTCTCAACTGTTTAGTATTTAGTGGAGAAGCAAAGTTGAGTGGTAAAAGGCCAGGTTAAATGGGCTTTGAGCAACCTGGTGTAGTGGAAGGTGTCCCTGCCTGTGACAGAGGGTTGGATCTAAGTGATCTGCAAGGTCTCTTCCAACCCAAACCACTCTGTGATTCTATGAAAAACTCTCACACAGGCTTTGCATGGCAATGCTGACGTGGCTTTTCAGTTAGCTGGCAAAGGTTGCCTGAAGCTCCATTCCAATGCACATGAGCATCTCTGGAAAAAAAAAAGTCAAAGTAGTGCTGTGTGTTCTCTCTGTCTGGCAGAGAAGGACAAGAAAAGAACGGTGAGTGCAGATCCTGGCAGTTTACACATGTCGATATGAAGTTAAGGATGAGCAGGGTAAATGTGAAATACTATTACAAATTTCATGTTAAACCATAGAAATAGTTTGACATATAAAATTATTTGTTATCATGAATTCCCTCATAAAAGCCTATATTTTCTTACATCTTTCTTTCAGGGCAAACTGAAATTCACAGATGTTCTCCCACAATGGATGTTTCAACAAAACTTTTTCACTGGCCCTTTTTTAAACCTTGTGTAGCCCCATAACTGGAGAGTTAATTCAGATGAAGCTGGTGACAAAACTGAGTATTATGGAGAAGCATTTTCTACAGAAAGAGATCATTTAAATTTGGCTCCTCTATGGTTACAGGAAAAGCAAGAAATTCTGCAAAACATCCCCTCACAGTTCTTCATTGTCCCTAACATTTCTAATTATCATTCAATCATAAGGTTAAAAAATGAGTTTGTGTAAAGAAAAAAAAATTTAAAAACATACATATACACATTCACCTAGGAAAATGTTTGCAAAAAACAGATTTCTCCCATGTAATATACAGAGTCAAGTTTTTTTTCCAGCAAAACTCCCTGGAGCTGAAAGAAGGGCAGGATTGCCCCCAGCTCATGGCACAGCAATCCATCCTACATTTAATACTTGCTGGATCTCTCCCCATTCACTTTAGGACCTCAGTTCTTTGGTGGTCTTCTGTTTTGACATCTGCTTACCCTTATCTCTAATCAGTTTTGCTGATAGACATTTCCCCTGAGTTCGGAGACGTTGCCTAATAGATTTTTTTTAAACCGACTACTACTTAGTAGTCAGGAAATTACCTTTGTGGCCAGCAAGGGTGAGAGACACTGTTCCTAACATTCCCATGCAGACAGCTAAGTCTCACTCAGCTTTATCTGATTTGCTCTGTTTTGCTCTTTATACTCTTATAGCATAACGGCGTAACGACCGCAATATATTTTTGTTAAACCTGCAATTAGGCACAATATCCCAAGGCACCAAATGATCACAGAACACACTGCAATTATTAAATAACATGGTAATTTACTACAGTTTGTATCAAGAGTTACACTGTTTGCCAGACCAAGGAACTAAACTTGGAACATGCAAAGGAGCAGTTGTACAATATGCTGCTTGACGTAAAATTTTCAGAAAGAAGCATCACACATTGAAGTGCAAGGTTTTACAGGAAGAGAAATGAGTAAAATTAAATGTTTTGCCTCAGTTGATACAGGTGCTTACTAGAATAAGCATCAACCCATGTTTTGCTCTGATGATTGTGCAAAAGATGGTGCCTCTTCAACAGATATAAATTCCATAGAACCCTATAACAGGGCACAAGTTCTTATTTAGCAATGGGGTACATTGAATTCCAGCTAAACAGGTAGTGTGTATGACAGACAAAATATCAAACAAAAAGAGGTCCCAACACCTTTCAGTACCTTAGAAACCAAAACATAAAACAGAGTACTACGAAATATACTGTGAAAAAGTTTCATACATTAATAGGACACTTGAGAAAATCCCTGACAGACTCCTTTGTTGTTGATTTTAGTAGGGGAAAATAAACCACACAATATGAGGACCTGAGTTCTGGGTGATTTCAATTTCAACTTTCAATGGGAGTGGGATAGTAAGAAATGTCTGCATCTGGGTATTTAAATAGTAGTCTTTCTTTTAAAAAATCCATTTTTTTCCTGGGTCTATCAAATGTAATTTTTATTGAATTTCCTCCTTCTGGTTTGTTTTTATTCTGTTTCAGTGAAAACAAAGAGCACACACTTGCAAAAACATGTCTGAGTCCAGACGGTCAGTGCAGGAAATTCCTGCAGTTCTGGTGAAAACTCTGACTGGAGGAAGGGGGGTGGGGGCACATACTCAACACCTCTGCTGAAGGACAAGCTATAGGATGAATACAAGAGACACCTGGCTATTTTGGGTCTGCCCTGCCATCCATGAGCACACAGACAGGTCAGCCTGCCAACTGGCAAGAGCTTAGGTGAGGTGATGTGGACTTTTATCCAATGGTCCAGGTTAACACAAAAGCACTGTGTTGGGAAAGGGAACACCCTAGCAAAAGTATGTGGGGAGTAACCTGAAGCTAGGGTTTGAAGCAGCACTGGAATCTATAGGAGTCTGGAGTTCCCAGTTCTAGTACTTCAGTATAACTTGTTTTCACTTGTTACTGAAGAATCATGCAAATTTGTAAATTCACGTATCTATATTCATAGATGAAGCGAAGTTCAGTGTGGACCCATACAGCATCCCCAACATAATTCAGAATGCTCCTTTCCCTGGAATGAGTAACGAGTCTATGACCTGCTAACTATGGTTTATAAGCTCTTGTGATTTAAGTAAGTAAATACAGCAAAGGCAGGAATGCAAAGTCTGTGCTAGACATTCATGTTTTGATGGCTCCTCATCACTGAGCCTTATCTACAGTCTTACCCCAGCAGCTGGCAAGCACCGTCTCCAAAGTGCTGATGTCTCTGTGCACTTTTGGATAGGGAAATAATATCAGATCTGCTCCCTGGGAAAAGGCTATGCAGAGTCCCAAATTGTGCGGCCAGTTTTCTTGTCACTTCTTGCAAAGTGGTGATCTCATCCTTGCTGTCTCCAAATTTTCTATCTCCAGTGTAGGAGAGGGAGGCAGCAAGGGACAAGAGGAGAGGGAGAGGGAAGCTATGAAAAGAAAGATCCCATTGTTAGAGTGCTCTTATTTGTGTGAATATTTGCCAAGACAACAAGATTGGGTCTGATGACATGAACTCAAGGGTCAGTGGGGAACTGTGCAAGAATGCCTGAACTCCTTGTGCTCACAATCCTTAGGAAGAAAGCAACTTCCAGATGTGAGTGAGCCTTCATTCAGTCATCCAGTCCCCTAAGCATACCAGATTGTACAGCCTGAAGATGCCTGCATCCATTTGCATGGCTAAGCAATTGCAATATTTACCTTGGAGGAAGAACTGCATCAAAATCAATCCACCAAAGCACCTCAGGTGGGTTGGTAGTGAATTAAAGTTAAATTGAACTTCAGAAACATGGTCATAAAGGACAGGATAAATCCAGGATCCACCCTTAAGGCAATATTGGGAATGAACTTCAAAAGCCCAGGGCTGTGGTGTCTGTCCTGCATGAACTCTATGCAGAGATCAAGCCTCTCCCTGTATAAAATCATAAACAAGACTTACAATATTCAGGTACTAATACCTGTTGTCAGAAAGCCACAAAAAATGTCAGGTACAAGCCCAGTGTCAGGCTTGAATAACTCTGTTCTCTGTCATGACCACCTAGGAGGGCATTTATTCTGAATCCAGGTTCACTTACACCTGATGAGGATGTGCCCACTCCCACATTCATCCATCTGGGTCTCACCAGAAGCAGTCACAGTTAACAGGAGATCTTTGTGCTGATGGGGCTGATGCACTGACAGAACAGCTACAGCACCTGCAAAAGTCAATATCATAGTGACACCCAGGAGGGAAAAAACAGCACTTATTCCAACTAAGCCTGCTAGATACTGGGTTCAATGCTGACATTCAATCTTGAAGTTTAAAACAACTCCAAAACTTGCAGTCTCAGAATCACTATCTGTGCACAGTTGCCAGTGAGGGGCATCTGCCTTGGTGTGACTGTGGCTGATGGAGAGACCAGGTCTCCAGAGAAGCCTCTTGAAACCTCACCTTGTCCTCCAGACTTCATGCTTAGCGTGGGCAGTACAGCTTCATTGCCCAAGGCTCAGCCAAAGAGCAAATAAAGGTCTTTTCACGTACACATAATTTAGTAAAGGGAAAAAGTATTGGGTAGTTTGTTAGTTCCTGGGTGTTGGTTGTTTTTTGTGGGGTTTTTTTTTTTTTTTTTGGTAAAGCATTTTTTCACAAGCCACTTTTGCAGCAGGTGCCTGTGATTCTGCAATGGACAAGCAGCTCCAGGTCCAAGCCAACTCCTTTCCGCTCAGGCCAACACCACCTCGTTTCCTCAGCTCCCTCCTTTCCAAGGACATGATTAAATGAGTGCTTGTGAAGGCTGTAAGCACTTGCTAATTTGGGGTTTGTCTGGTAATAGTCCAATGGGTCTGAATTTCCAGTGTCTGTGGAGCCAAACTGACGGTTAACTTGAATTCCGAGTTTTCCGCTCCTCCTCTGCAACTTTTTCCAGAGACTGCTTCTCACTGACATCTACCTCCCTGCAACTCTTCTCTCCAATACCCCCCCACTTCTTTATTTTTTTAAATCGACCTGGTCTTTGTTGTACTAATTAGATTATCTCTGCCTGAGGGACCCAGAGAGCAGCCCTAACATAGCACAGCCTGGAAAGACAGGACACATAATCCCTGTTATCAAGGGGGCTGTCATTTGGCATGTAGATCAACTAATTCTTTCAATACCATGGGAGCAATTGTACATCTTAATATTGATTTTCCCCCCAAGATACGATCTCCTACATTCCTACATCAGTCTTGCTTGCCCTGACTAAAAGGCTCCATTTATTATAAGGCAACACAACGGGTGCCTACACCCCTGCCAGCTTTTTGAATTTACAAATGAGTAGGTGCTTTTCGAGGAGAGTGAGAGAGCGAGCAAACACCAATGAGGCAAGTTAACACAACAACTTCAGGAAGGAATGGGGAATAAACCAAACCTACTGCACTTTCACTTTGCATTATGAAGTAATTAATTCAGAGCTGACTGACATCAAAGGCTGAAGGCCAGCCACAGGAAGGGGCATTAGCAATAAATCATATGCTAAAAGCAGTAATGCTTTGAGTCAAGCCACGCTGCTACCGTTCAGCAACCAGCCTGTTAAATAAGTTTCTGCTTGTTTCTCTTGTTCTTCCTTTCCTCCCACCTCAATATTAATTTCAAGAGATGCTATTCATATTTTGTGCTCCATACAAATTGCCTCTAGCTGATTGCAAAAAGGAAAACACACAACAATGGACTGACCTTCACTTGAGATATCAAAATGTTTTAAATGATAATCAACAAATCAACTTGCACAGACACAGACCCCCCCATCGTGATGCCCCTTTCAAGGATAGCCATCGGTAACAGGATACTCAAGGTATTTATTTCTGTCAGTTTAGAGGACTTTTTCTGATGGTGCACCAGAAAATTTCTTAGCTAGATTACCTTCCTAGAAATGTAAGTCACTAGACAGCCTATGTCCAATTGCTTGCATATAACCTCTTTTTTTTGTACCAAATTAGATTAATACCGTGAGTCTTAAAAAGCAAGTTTGGATAATACAATTAATTTTCTACCTTCGGCCAAACTTACGTTAGAACCAAAGATGGAAAAAATAATTCCCAAGAAAAGGAAGAGGGAAAAATTCTTGCAGTTCCACCATCTAAACAGGTCTCATGACTTAGACCAGCTGAGGACTATTGCAGCTTTAACAAACAGCCTGTAGACCCTGATGTTGGCACCTGTTAATACCATCCACAGAGCTGAATATATTTTATTGCCAGACAGGAAACTTTATCCACAGCACTGGGATCATGTCCTTCTCTTCCAAAAAGTGTCATAGGATCTCTAACTTCCTCCTGGGCAGACACAAGAGCCAGGAAAAATAGGACTTGGGTCCAGTGTCTCAGCTGAAAGCAGCCCTCCAGCAGTGCAGAGCTTCCTGTAGAGCCTGTACAGCTCTGCCAGCATCAAAGACAAATACAAGTCGTGGTTTGAGGACCACTTTCTAAAGGCTCCCTCTTGCCTCAGTTACATCCTCTCTTCTCCCTACCAGCCTTTCCATTTCTGCTTCCCAAGTGCCTGACTTTTCCAGCTAAATGTTGGCTTTTTTTTTTCCAGACTGCAAGGATCCAAACATCTAAATTATATTCAACATGTGACCAACACATGGATCTCTATAAAAAGACATATATGTATTAAAAAAAAAATCAGAGACATTTCTACTTGTGTGATGCAGAAGGGTGATAAATCAAGAAAACACTTTATGTCCACCACCACGGTTCACAGATACCCACAAAAGGCAACCTCATAAAACAGGATAATTTCTTCAAAATCAATTCTGGGCTGAATCCTCAATGAGGAAAAGAAAATCTTGGGAAATAAGATTTAAAAATACCCAACCCACCTGGCTCTTCTGACTAGCAGTCTGGTGGGGATGTGCTCCTGTTCTGAAAGATGTGAGGTCTCCCTGCTTCTGTGGCAGTGCATGAGAGTGTTAACCATGCAACAGCACCCTGTAAAATTGGACCACAACAGACACACAGGGCAAAACAGAGGTTCAAATCCCAAAGGACTTTCAAAAGCAGAGCCAGAGACAGATACAATATTGATGAGAGGAGGAGATGTGAGTCTTTTCTCCCAGCCCCTGGCATTAGACTACACATGCTGAGTAGTGCAACTGGAGAAGAAATAGGGAAAGAAAGTGAGAAAGTTCAGTAAAAGCTAGAGCTTATACTGCCCCTCCATAGCATTACCTCTGAGATCTCTGGAATTGCTGGCTCCTTCTCCTATCCCAAGCCACAGAAAACAGCATTGACGATAAACAACTTCTACCAACTGTTAATTTCTCCCCGTTGTCTGAGCAGAAGAATGGAAAGTACTTCATATATCACAGCAGTAACTCAATAACAGTAGTGGATGAAAGGCATCATTTTCAGAAGGGATTTCAGGCAAACAAGCACTGTGACTGAAGAACACACTTAGTTGGTGGCTTATATTTCACCCAGAAGGGACAAGGAAAGGCAAAGTAATGGAAGAGGGACCTTCCTGTACTTTTTCAACACATGGCCACAGACCCATTCATCACAGATTCCAAAAAGAGGATGGAAATTTATAGGCATTACTGAGGGAGCAAAATGCACAGGTGTTTCAGGGAGCCAGTCTCTTAAATAGTTATAGCTCTGCAAACACTGGGACCAAAGAGAACCAACTTTCTACAGTTTGCACCTTGCAGTTGAGTTTTTTGCTATTTAATATATTGGAAGTTTTGACTGAAATGGTTCTTAATGCCAGGGATGTGTGCACTTTTGAAATCTTTGGTGTTTATTATAGGCTGACTTCACCATTTTCCACAGCTGGGACATAAATAGTTTGTCTATCCTCTTATCAGATAGATCAGATAGGTTTCTGCCATGAAACCTGTGAGGATTAAACATCCCTGAACTGTTTCCTGCTGTCCAATGATTTTGAAAATAATTTTCGAAGCAGAGGTAGCCATGCACACACACCATACAATGTGCATCATGAAACACCATGTACCATTTCTCCTTTGGGATTTGGGCTTAAATGGGTTTTGCATAAGGAAGCACAACAGCAGCTGAGAGAGATTTTCAAGTTTCTTCTAGTTTGTTGGATTTTGGAAACTTATCCCATGCAGATATTTAGGATAATTTTCACAAAAATTAAAAAACAATACCCCAAATCCCTATGAAACCCCAGAATCCTAAGTCCAGAAACACTGTTGTTATGATGGCAAGCTCTTGCTGTGCCATTACTTTGGGTCTCCTGCCTGCCCAACTCATACTGCACAGCTGGAGAGTCTCTGCAGCACAAGGCAGAGGTGTCCAACCTATTTGGGGACTCCATGTAGTTCAGGGACCCTCACTCCAGTTCTGCAAGCAATGATATTTCTGCAGGTGCAACATCATGTCTGACTAATCAGTGCTTGTGAGAGGAGGATGAATTATCTTTGTCTTGCTTTCCACTGTGATGAGGGTTATCTGGGGACGTTTGCGTTGCACTCCATAGGCTTCACAGATAGATCCAAAGTTTCTTTGGGAGAGCTGATCTCCCCACCACAGTGCCTGCTGCCCAGAGCTAGGCAGAGCGCCAGGGAAGGTCCCCGGACAGCTGCAGGGGAAGACAGCTTTCCGTTACGCCTGCCAAGTCTGTGGTCTTCACACAACCCTGCCAAGGAGGGAAAACCTGAGGAAATACATAACGGCACATTCTTCAGCATCATCTTTCCCCTCCTAGGCTTGCACCTACCATGGCCCAGTGCCACACAGCCACCTGGGGTGGGGGAGAGCTGCACTGCACCTTCTATGGGATTGTGTGCATTAATGCCCTCCTTTATCTTTGCCGTAAACCAGTTTTCTTTTCCATACCTCAGTGGTGGAGCCAGACCCAGGAATAACAACCCCACACCACTGCTACCCGTAGGGTAACCAAGCCTAAATGGAAGCTTATCAAAATGTCCTCAATAATAAAAAATAAAAATGAAAATTTTATGAGCTGTCCATAGCCACTAGGCCAGAAGAGCCAACTTCACACCATATGGGGAAAAGGATGCAGGCAGCTCCACTCCATGGAGGACTCCAGAGCTTATCTGCTCCTGGGAGGAAGGTCTGGGATGTATTCTGTGCATCCGTCCTGCAGCAGAGGAATGCAATTGGCAAGAGGCAGCTGCTATCAAGCCCAACACATTCAGCAAATTCTTTGGCTCTTGTCACCTACCCAATGGCTTTTCCTGGTCTTAACAACCCGGTTGGCAGGGACCAGAGAAACAGGGGGAGCAGCAGGCAGAGCTGGCCAGCACCATGGCTTTTCTCAGGTTGGGAGGTGTCTTTTTGGGAGGCCCCCTGACAGAGGCCACCACTCAGACCAGAGTGGCAGAGAAGATACTGGTCCAGATTAGGAACCATGCCCTCTCTTTGCTTTCTCCTCCTTTCACATGGGCGATCTAGTCTTGGAGAAATAAATATCCTGTGCACTTCAAAATACTTATAGAACAAGCAAAAAACCCAATCCAAATCTAAGGTCAGAATAATGCTCAGAGGCAGACAACCACAGTAGCTCTTCTAGTCACACTGGTAAAGCTATGTTTGCTACAAAACTGCTTAAGTTTTACTGCAAGTATTTGTAGGAGGCTTCTTGTGTTCCATCGGATTTCTTCTGGGGGAGTATTTATTTATGGACAAATTTTCAGTTTTGGGGATAAGAGAAGAGTGAAGGTGAACATACACACATATCTATGAAGAACAACTTTTTTTTTCCATCCAAATTTCCCCCACAGGAATAATACAAACCAACTAAGAGATCAAGCTAAACAGCTTCCATGAGATATCTGAAAGATTATTCACTTAATCCAAGAATGTGTTTGCACCAGATTAGGCATATTAAGTGTCTTGCTCCTGGTCTCCTCTTCCAGACATGCTACAGCATAATAAAAAACCACTCACCTTCCACAAAAATCTATTAGATATTTTCCACATCTTCCACTGGAGAGGAACTCTCATCAGAAGGAACAAAAAGTTCTTTGGTATGCAGTTGTTTTTGTCTTTGACAACAGGAATATTTCAGTGCAGAGGACACGACAACATGGCTTTGGATAGGAAAACACAGATTATATGAAACAGAATTTAGATAGGCTAAGAGGAAATAAAATGTCTGTAATGATATTAAGCAATAGAGTGGTGGAAAGGAGAGACTCCCACAACACCCAAGGGAGTGTCACAAAACACCTAGGAATTCTAAGGGGGGGGGAAACAAATTCAAACAAAAAAACAAACAAAACAAAACAAAAAAACCCCAACACTCACCTAAAAAAACCCCAAACCACCTTAAGATAAAGCTGTATTTATCCTGGCAATCGTTAAATGTCCCATATCACAAAGCAAAACGAAAAAATAACAGAATGACATTCCAAATCACCATCTGAATGCAAAAACTGCTTGACAGGGAAGGGACAGAAGGCTGTCTTTTCTCAGATCCCTGTTAGGTCAGATAGCTCTTGATCAAGTCCAGCAAACATATTGCCATGTCAGGAAAGCAATCTCCTACAACTGGCTCTTCTTAACAACCCTGCTGCCTTCTTTTCCCGAGCACAGGAAACAAAGAGTGGGAAAGTTGGGATCTCCAGTCATCGTTTTGTCATCCAACCAGTGTGTATAGCCACATTACAAAGGCTTTGAAAACAGAGGGATAATTTAATAGCTCAGAATTTAAAGATGTAAGTATGATAGTTTTTCTGGAACCCCTGTCATTGAAAAAATTCATTCATATTCATTTAATCAGGTTGTTATCCTCACATACTCTGATTTCTGTGCATGAGGTTGAAGAGCTGGCAGCTCTGTGCTTTCCAGTTGCCAAAGAACTAACCACGAAGCAACAGTCTGCTATTTAAGCTCCCTGACTATTTTTCATCACAAAATTTTATTTTCATCTACTTTCCAAAACTTCAGGATGAAGTTTCCATGGCAGCTGTCGGAGGCTAAGCACATGATATTTGCTGAAAATCCCCATCAAGATGGTCCTTATTCCTTCTAAGAACATTACCAGAGATGTATGTTGTATGTTATACCTCTGCATGTACAAAGCAGCTTTAAGATCTCAAAATTTTGAAGAAGCAGCTTGAAATTTTGATAGAAGAAAACTGCAGACAGTGTTTGTAAACAGTGCTTTAAATGAGGTCAGTGTTGAAATGAAGAAAACTAAGGCAGGACCAAGTGCCATCCAGTGCAGGGACTCACAAGAGTAAGGCTTGCAGGCAATGGAAGAAAGTGATGGGTTGTGATGAAGAACAGCAGAGAAGTAGCTGGGTTCAGTTGTGGAAGTGGGAAAGTTAGAAAAGAGAAATTGACTTCTCAGACTCTGGAGTGCCAAGGTAAAAGGTTGGGAGAAACTGCAGAGAAGTAGCAAATGTATCAAGGAGGGTGAAGGCCTGGGCACCACAAGCATCTCCAGGAAGACGTGCCGAGGGAGGAAAGAAATGCAAGCCTTGTAAAAGGAGGGTCTGAAGTCTGCAGGTGCAGTATTTTGTCAAGCTGCATAAGCTAGAGCTGTTCCTCTTGGAAGAGAATGGTACTGAGTGTACTGAGCTCAGCAATCTGATTGGGTAAGTTCACGAGTTCAATGGAAACATTATAAAGTCCATTTCATAAAATGTGAGAATTGCATACCATTTCAAAAGGTGAAATGGTTCTTCAATCCATACTCCTGGGTGTGGGTGTTCCGTGATAAAACTTGTCACTCCTGGAGACCTACTTGGTTTTGTGCCTAAAAAATCCATCATAGAGTAATCCTCTCACACAGACAAAAAAAGTGTTGCAGTTCCTTTATATACCCAGAGCATGCCCAAATTACCTATCCCGGTCAGTTGTAAAAGCAGATTTCAGGATTTTATGGCTAAGTTTGCTAGATTATTATTACCACCTCTTTATGCATGCTTCTTCTTATACCTATCACTCAAAATTACCCCCAATAAAAAATAAAGAACACAAGTGACACTGCGTTATACCCTGAGAGACACTACATAATCCCAGTCTGGTATACATCAGTGGATTTTGATTCTTTCATGTGTTATATCCGGAGGTTAAGTGAGGGAGTGATTTTAACATACCCAAGTTCTTAAGTGTCAGACATCCAAAGCAGATTAATGATGTCTGCGTAAAACTATCCCTGATAAAATGCTACAGTTCAGACCCCATCTCCAGTCTGATTACAGGACTAAGACAACCTTCTCTCTTTCAATTCAACTTAAGTTGTCATTATTTATCTTATTCCTAGCAAAGGCAAAGCTGAATAAAACTTACAAACTAGAGCTAGAGCCCTCTTCATTCTCTTGGCTGGCAGGGCTAAGAGGAAATAAAAGCAGAAAAAAGCTCCTGCTTATTTCTGCCACAAAAGCTCAAAAGATTGCTCTCAGATCACACTGAAGCTCGTAGAAAGTAAATAATCATCTTGTGGGATGTTGAACACCCACAAGTTGCTGCCCTGTAGGAATTATGGCTTTTCATGATTGCTCCTTCAAGATGCAAAAAGTTTGCTGAAGACATGATGTTGGGCTGAGTCCTGTATTTTACACTGGTTCTCCCACTGACCTGGAGAGTGATGTGGAAAGGTCATTTTGCTACTCTGTGCCTTTGTTTTGCTTCAAAGTCCACATCTTCTGCATTTGGCTCTCACCCTGCTTGCATGCTGCTGAGGAAAACCTTGACTGCAACCTATGCATTCAGGGGTAACTAAATTACAATTAATCACCCTGATGCCAGTGAGGTAAATCTGGATAGTTAGTACTTCATTACTCATTCCTATTTATTTGGCTGAGGTGGTCCAAAACCTATTTTTAAAATAAAGTAATAAAAATGTTGACAGAGGGTTGCTGCTTTTGGAAGAAAAAAATAATCAGGACTTTCCCAGACTGAAAACTGTTCAGGGCACTACTCTCATCCATCACTTCATACTGCTCTGTGATAATTCTCCTTAAAATCGCAAGTCATTCTCTATCAATGTACAGAGACAGCTCTCTAGCAAGACACAAATAGAAACAGGCACAAAGCTGCTTATTGGTAAATAAATCAAAGAAGAGGAATTAGGAGAAGGAAACAACACAAAGCGCTCTCTGTCAGGACAGCAGATATTTATGTGAGAGATTCACTGATGCTTCAGGCCACTGGTGCCATTTTCCAGGGTATGAATGGGTGGATCTTTTGCATACATTTTGCTGGGTTGACTTAAGTAAGTCTTGACAACTCTCTTTCCCTGGGGACTAGACTAAAAGTATTGTTTAGAAATCTAATATATGGTTTATTTACTCAATTTGTGCTGAGCACTACAGTTCCTTCAGGCCAGCTTCAGCAGTCCATTACTCCATTAATGCTCCATTACTGAAATTAGTGCTGTAATTGGAAGGAGGGAGGATGATGGGGAAGGGGACACTTTTTAAAGGAGCAGGTCCTGCTTAATCCTATCACAGAAGAAAGCAGTAGAAAAAACTCGACTGCTCCCTCCCAAGCCCTTCCCTTAGGGAAAGGATATTGAAGAGAAACTTCTATCTGGTGTTGACACACAATAGCTGTGCAGTGAAAAGACAGGTCTGAAGAACTCACCAGATGGTTTTCCTTCAAATGAGAGGACACCACAGCACCACCAAGAATCCTCCATGCAGAACTTCCTTCCATGTGCCAGAAATCAGAAGGCACTTAGGTTTCACCCTAAGCTTCTGGTCCCTTGCATGGAGATGGCACTGTAGTCAGGCCAAGCTTCTGGTCCCTTGCATGGAGATGGCACTGTAGTCAGGCCACTGTACAGTCTCTCCTCCTGTTGTCCACCACACTGGCAAAATGCTATCGGCTGTTTCACAGCCTTCATAATCCTGAGGAGAGGAAAGGGTAGAGATGCAGTGCCAGGAAAGAGCTTAACCATGGAGGTGAGGTTGTAGAGCTGAATTTGGTTCCCCCCACAGGCCCTCCTTGAAGTCATGGAAGATGTAAATGTGCTTGGGGTGACAGAGACTCTCGTTTTGCTGCTTTGCTTGACTCCTCTGTTCCCCAAAATACTTTGCAGCATGGAGGAATTCAGGATTTGTGTATGTATATTTACTAATCAGTCAGTTAAAATGCAACAAGGAAATTTCATGGGTGTTGTATCCAAGAATTTTATATGTGCATACAATCACACAACTTGCAATAATTTTCAATATTAATTGTAAGCTGGTAACTGAGTAACAAATAGCCTGTACAGTTATTCTGGATAAGTGAAATATATACTGCAAATATACATATCTATTGGTTTAGTTAAATAGAAGATCTGTCAGAAGTCTAGCAGGAAGGTAATACAATAGCCCTACAAAAGTAATCTGTTAAAAGAGATTAAAAAATTTATAATAAGAAAAAATGCCAGAGCTTTTAGCTGGGATGCTGCTGCTTCCATCTTCCAGCTTGTGACAGGATTTGTTTCACCAAGGCTGGAACTGGAAAGTCCGAAAGGAAACTAAAGAATTAAAAGATTTTCCCCATGGGGGTGAGGAACTGTGAGGACAGGCAATAATACTGACTTTTTTCACGAGGAGCAGACCAATATGGAGACAGAATTTGCTGTAGGGGTCAAAATAGTAAAACTTAGCCATTACATCATGGTAGGATTCAGGGTAGCATTCACACCACATCCTTCTCTTCTCATATTTGGCTTTGTTCTTATTGTACAGACTCAGTAAGATTTACTCTGGAAAAAAGGTTTGATTGCTAGGATAAGCTACTGCTCTGGAAAGGGAGCCTCTGAGATCTCACCCACAGCCTGACCCTGTTGCTAGCTGCTCCCAGTGAGAGCTGAGCTCCTGGCACAGGATCTGGAACGAGGAGAAGGTAGGTGCTGAGGGAGGCAGCCATTGGAGCAACTAGGTCTTACCTTCTCACAACAAGGGAGATCAATTCCCACAACAAAAAAATCTACCCAAAAAGGAATTGACCTGCTCACAAAAAAGAAACAAACAAAACCAAACAAACAACCCTCCAAATAAATAAATAAAAAGAAATACCAGGCAGCCATGCATATGAAAAAGAAAGTTAGCTCTCTTCCTTTCAGACCTCTGCTTTGAGAATAGCACTGCACCCCTTCTGGGTGTAAAGGAAGACACTACTCTTTTAGGCTATGCTTCTGGTCAAGGTAACTTGTCCATAAGCCTCACTGAAGCCAAGACACATGGGCAGGCTGAGAGTTTGTGGCCCCTTCCTTGTCCCAAATTTGAGCCATGGCTGAAAGCTGAGGGTATGAAGGAGAGCTGCATCAGCAGGAGTGAGCAGATTAGCTGTGGAGATGGCTGGAAGCCCCTTCGCAGGCTACATGTGCCCTCCATATCCCAGGTTGCTGGGACAACTGGTTTTTCTATCTCTGGGCATCTGGCAGCATCTCAGAGACCTGTGTGTCTGGCTGTCAGGCACTGAGTCTGCCCTCCGACCAAGCCCTTGGCCCAGAAATGCATCAAGCATGCCAAGATGCTAAATATACTCCAGTTGGTGAATGCCACTGAAAGAGGGCTTTTTTAGGAAGTTGCAGATGGATACTTCAGGGTGGAGATGGACAGAATACGATAGAAAAAACATTTCAAAAATAATGAAACCTTGATCCTCCATCTTTCTAACTTTCAAGCTATCCTGGATTTCTCAACGAGGGCTTCAAGAGGAGAGAGAAAACTGGGAGGGACAGATGAATGCCCCCTCAAGAATTAAATCCCAATTAACACTCTATCAGTGATGAAGGACACATTTTACATGGTCGATTAAAAGACTCCTCCCTATTGATCTTTGCAGCTAATCGTTGTCCTACCCCTGCTTAGGGAGCGCAGACACAAACCAGCGATCTAAATTTATTGAGACTCCTGACAATCAATAGGTCAGACTCACAGAGAAGCATTACACAGAAAGCATCTCCACTGACTCATCACAGGCCAGTAGACCCCAGAATTCCAACAGGTTCCTAAAGCCATTCCCCTCTCTGCCTGGATGGTTCATGCAAGGCCAGGGCTGCTCTGCCTATGCTCCTTGTCAAAGCCCAGACAAACAGCCTGTGACAAAACAACAGCCACAGCGATTGCTCTCGCCTTCAACTCAGCATCACGGCGTGAGAGATGGATACCTGGAGGCTGCAGACAGCCTGCCATATGAGCCCTGCAGTTTTGATTTAAACAAAACAAAAGTGAGTAGCTGTAATTTCACAGATGGGAGCAATTCATTAGCTGGGAAAAGATGTAGTCGCTCTAATCTGGAGTGACTGGGAAGCTTTTGATGCAAATGGCCATTTGCAGCTGCCTCTCCCTGCCTCTCACCAGGTCAGCGTTAGGCAATATACTGTGAGATGGAAAAAATCAAACTGTATATTAATTGAGTGCCTGCAACAGTGTGACAGCATTGCCAGGCAATATTTCTGGCCTCTGCCAAGTGCCTGGGTGATCTGCCACTTCTGGATCTTATAGTACTTGATAACAAGAGGATCACACACTCCATTAAATCACCTGGACAACTGTCGTTTATACAACTGCAATGGAAGGGTCGGAACTCGCTGCAAGTGACTGAGCTGAGCACTCTGACTGTCCAGGACAGAGACAGCACATGTGGGAAAACAAGGCTAAAAAAATAGCCTTGTCACATTTTAATCAGTTATCATCTGATCTTGAGTGTGTTGCACAAGGCCAATGGTACAAACCAGCCTTTCCTTGTTCTCCAGTTACATTACAGCAAAGCACATCCTCTGTAGCACTGCACCCTGGCCAGTATGAGTAATCAAAGGGAGAGGAGTATTTTTAGTCTGGAAGAACATTTACTGGTTGGTAAATGTCAGGGAAAGTGAGGAAACGGGGGGAAGCAGCTATAAAGAGCAGCTATCCACAGCAAAGCCTGATATCAAGGATGGTAGTACTGTGAGTGGAAGGAAGCACAAGCTGATTTCTATGCATGGTGGTGTGAATGGCTTTTGCCTGGGTTAAGGTTTCAAAATAAAAGGCCTGCATGGCTCAGCCTGGAATCCACAGGAGTTTGGGATTTCAGCACATGGACATCACAAGGAACATTTCCACCTTTGACATAAAGCAAGAGTGGCCCCTGCAACCTTCAGGGAGAAGCAGGCCCTTATCTTTTTCAGCTAAATTAGCTGAGTTAGGTCGAAACTCAGGTCACAGCAGAACTGGTCCCAAAAGAAAACCATTGAAAAGTCTCTTGCTGACTGCAGCAAGCTTTGCAGAGTGTACTCATTAACAGTGCACAAATAATCTAGCAGTACACTTGTGCTCAAGGTGAGAGAGGAAAGAAGAGGGACGGAAGAGCTACTGTGGTGCTCTCTGCTTTTCCTCAACTACAAACACCTCCCAGTGCCAGGGTTTCTTCAAGAATTAGACATAGCCCTAGCACAGACCCTTTAGAAGGTTAACATGCAAACTGGTCAATAAAACCACCTTGACATTCCTCCTTTAAGTAGAAGTCCTGTTTGTGGGATAAATGAAGGAAACATGGATATTTGTTTCCTGAAGTAATCTCCAAGAGCAAGTTGCAACAATCTCACAGTGATAAGGAATGTGGGAGACATGGGAGTATGGTGTAAAAATGCACAGTGGAAGATGTAAATAGAAAGAAAGACTCCAGGCAAGTTACATATTGTTTCCTTTCTCACCCAACAGGCAAAGAAGGCAGTGCCACTATTGTTGCATAATGTCTTCCTAATCCCCCTCTGGTGAAGTGGCATCCCACAACAAACATCTTTGAAAACAAGCATACAGGCAGAAAAGGGATAAAAAATGGAGAATGAACAGTCAGTTTAATTTGGATCACTGAATGATGCAAGAAAACTGCCTGAGGGAGAGGACCTTAGAGAAAATGGTAAATCTTTATATTACATGACGTTAATTATACTTTTACTGTGGGCTAACCCTATTATGGTATTGTGCATAGACACAGAAGATGGTACTTCTGTGGTGTCCCTCACAATAAAGAACTGTCCTTGCAGGGGCCCAGCTATGGGTTTTACTGCACTCTGTGTCACAGCCTATAAAGGCTGCTTAATGCACTTCCTTGCAAGTAGGTTTCTTTATGACTTTACCAGATTAGAGGAATGGAGAGGAGCAGGATTTTCATTAACTTATTCTTTAATGTGAGGTTCTTTAACCTGAGCTGCAAATGAGATGTGAATTCCTTGTCCCAGATGTCCCAGCTGGACGTCTACTGCAGGGCTGGAAAAGTACTGCCGACACCAATGGTGCAGGGTGCCAGACCAGCCAGATCACTTGTGCTGACTTATCCTCCAGCATAACACCTTGGAGCACAGATCCCAGCATAGCTGGGTGACATTAACCCTCAGCCTGCATTCAGAAAAGTGGCAGAAATTAGGTCTTCAGTGTGCTGTATTGCTGAGAGACAAGTAATGACCTCCATGGGCTCAGGTGGCAATGGACAACAGCAGGGATCCAGGCCTAGAGACGGAAGCAATAAATATCAGAGAAACAAACAAAAAAAAGCAATGGAAGACCAGAAGGCAAGTATGATTAGTCAGGCTCAAATAATACCACAAGAAAGAATTTGGTCCAACCACTAGGGCTTCAGACTGTGAACAGGACTCTAATAGCAAGTGATCCCTCTTTCACTCAGGAGAGTAGAGTTGGCCCACACAAATCAAATTGCATGAGGTCTCTCCTCTCCAAACAAAATAGCTTACTAACCATTATTACACTTGAGGCAAAAGGTGTAATAGAGATAGCAAGCAAGGTGTTCAATAGTAAGATCCAAACAGAGCAGAAGCAGCCAGGAAAGCTATGTCAAAGCAAATGTTGTAACAGAGACCTCAAGGTGCCCCAAACTTACTTTGGCACTGAGTGATTGCAAATCACTTTCTCACTGGTAGCTGAAGGAGTCACTGATAGGTTGGAGATCCATTAACCCATGGAGGTGCTGGGAACCAGGAAGAGTGTCTGAGCTGTTTCTGGAAAGTAAGAACAAGCCAAAGATTTGGCCTGGTCTCCAACATGGATGAGGTGGCTTGAAAATTCATCTGAGCCTCTTTTCAAAAGCAACTAAAATGGGCATTTCCAAGAAAACAGGGATTTGTGCAAGTAAAACACCACAGCCCACAGTTGTTACGACAAAAAGGCTTTGTCCAAACAATGATGGGATGGATGAAAGAACAAAAAACAGCCACTTGGTGCTAGAGAAACAGTGGATCTTCTAGATCCAGCTGGACTTAGCTGCACACTGCAGAGATAATCCTTGCTGGAAGTTTCTGCAAGCCCTCCTCTACCAACTGAACTTCACCATGGACTTCTCTAATCCCAGGCTTCCTGCACCTAGCCAACCACTTCATTTTGCTGGAATTGAATGAATGCTAGCACAAAATATTGGGTCAGTGTCTTCCAATCAGCTGAGAGTGACAGCCAGTATTGGGGAAATATATTCTCCTATAGGCTTAGCTAGATCTGAGAGCACGTCTTTCTGTAGGCTCATACTGCATCCATGTACATCTCATGAGTAGTGGATTTTTCCTAATGTGCTACAGACATCCCACGCTGGTTGCTCAGCAGTGCAGCAAACTCATGATATGGCAGACTTTTCCAAAAAGAACTTCCTGCCTGCTAGAAATGCCTTGTGCACTTGCATGCCCAGCAGCAGTAACCAGGGCAAGCACATGTGCGTGAGAAATTCAACCTGTTTGAAGCACTGAACTTCACATGTAGACATAGGATGAACACTTTGAAGGTATGTAATGGTTTTAAAGGTAAACATGAAACTTGGTCACAGAGATATCTACAAAAGTCCCTGTTTTTACAGTTAGAAACAAACAAACAAAAAAATTCAGCAGGAACTTTGGAAGTGAAAAATGTTGATCAAGTGTAATTATTCTTATAATTCAGTACATTAAATTTAAAAAAATGGATTAAAAAGAAGAAAAAAGAAGCCGTATATGATTGATTAATTTTGGAAGCTGCTTTTTCTTTTTCAAAATCAAAAACAATAGAACGGAGTGTAGGAAATGCAAAAGGCCTAGGAATGAGGAATATACAAATTAGAAATACTGCTCTGGATCAGTCATTTTCCATAACAACACTCTTTCAGAAATGGTCGTAGAAAGGAAGTGAGAAAAAATGGATAAATAAAGAGTAGTTTTATGTCCTGTAACTAACTGCCAGTACTACTATGGGGGAGAGAAATGGCCTGTAAAGAACAAAAAAAATTAAAAAACCTTGATGATGGTCTATTTCTTCCATGAAGCACCCACTAATCCAAAATGCCACCTAGCAGTTATGTGCAGGAAGAACATGAAATGACCAAGTAAAACAGGACAAAAAGATATTTTAGGAGGGGAGAAACAGCTCAGAGAAAGTTTCAACTCCTGAACTAGAGAGAAGCTAAGCTAGTACCTCTGAGTTTTATCCCCACAGCTCTCCCATCTGCTTGCTTAGAGCTCCTGCATCCCCATCCCAGTCCAGCCCACTCAGAAGACGATCCCTCATGCAACCTGCCTCTGTGGACTTGTAGGTGCTCTGGATGCTCCCATGCAGGGGAGCCACAACCACCAGAATGAGAAGGCAGGTTGTAAATCCTCAGTGTCACTGCCTAGCAGCCTACCAACCTTGTTGTTTGTTTTGGGTTTTTCTTCACAGCTCTTGAAGGGAACCCTGGGAGCAGAAGGATGAGAAGGAAAGAAGGAAAGGGGGAGAGAGAGTCTGTGGTGGGAGGAGGGGAAGAATGGAGATATGCTCACAGCTTTTCACAGCTGAAAACAGACCCCACTGCTGGTAATGTGAGAGGGCTGGAGCAGGCGCCAAATGGATAAGGCTGTAGACAGTGGGACCAGAGCACTGATACTTGCCAGTACCTGCAGATAGGAGACAAATAATTGGCACATGTTACGAAAAGAAAAAAAAAAAAAGAGAGAAAATCAAAAAAGCAGGAAGAAAAAAAAAAAAAAGACAGGGAAAGACAGAGTTGCTAGACATCTGTATTTTCTAAATGTGTCTGGCAGGAGCCCCAGCAAGGAATTTAATCAGCAAGAGTTGTTTAAACTGGGCTTTGCAAACAAGCCCTGTGCTGCTAGTAATGAACTTCATATCATCTGCAACTCCTGTTTGCTGACGACATTCAATTTGTTAATTCTGCAGCTGGTGATAGGGGTCAGATATGAAAGTGACGATTGTTTTTTGACGTTCCAACCCCTGCTCACATCTTTCTAATTAATCCTTTTAGGAGCCACCAGCAGATCAAGAGAAGTGTAGGGAGGGAGGAAGGGGAGGAGGAGAAAGAGAGACGGTTATTTTGTGCCTGCTCTGCGGCTTCTCACCTCCCTCTGTGGTGGAAAGGAGACACAAGGGCATACCTGTTACTTGGTCCTACGAGCATGGGCTTTTCCAGGTGTCTTAGAAAACTTTAATGTTGGAAAAGTAGGCATCAAAAAATAAAAATGAATGCTCCCAGCACCACAAAATGATAAGGTTGGAAGGGACAACAGTTGGTCAGCTGGTCCAACCTCCCTAGGTCATCATAGAGCATGCAGGGTCATCCTACAGCACATGGCACAGGATTGTGTCCAAATGGTTCTTTAATATCTCCAGTGAGGGAGACTCCACAACCCCTCCAGTCAGTCTGTTCCAGTGCTTAGTCACCAGCACAGTAAAGAAGTTCTTCCTCATATTCAGGTTGAACTGTCTGTCGCTGAGAAGAGCCCGGCTCCATCTTCTTGACACCCACCCTCCAGATACTTACAGACATTGATGAGGGCCTCTCTCAAGGCCAGCTCTTCACAAGGCTGAACAGGCTCAGCTCCCTCAGCCTTTCCTCATAAGAGAGATGCTCCAGTCTCCCAGTCATCTTTGTTGCCCTGTGCTGGATCCACTCCAAGATCTCCATGTCTCTCTTGTACTGAGGAGCCCAGAACTGGACACAGCACTCCAGATGAGGTTTCAGTAAGGCTGCATAGAGGGGCAGGATCTGCTGGCAATGCTCTTCCTAATGCAGCCCAGGATACCATTGGCCTTCTTGGCCACAAGGGCACAGTGCTGGCTCACAAACAGCTTGTTGTCCACCAGGGCCCCCAAGTCCTTCTCCACAGAGCTGCTTTTTAGCAGGTCAGCCCCCAGCCCATACTGGTGCATGGGATACTTTTTCCCCAGGTCCAGGACCCTGCATTTACTTCAACCTAGATGTGGTGCAGTGAGGTCTGTGTCCATCTGCAGAAGCTGGATGAAGAGGCCTTGGAAGGCAGAAGGACCAGCAGTCAAGAAAGGAGAAATTTTGTAAAAAGGTGAGAAAGGTAAGAGTGGAAAGTTGGTCAGGTGACAAAAATTTTGAGAAGAGAGAAAGACCTGAGGTTATGCACAGAGATCGCTGGCATTGGGGAAAGGTAGGAAAAAACCTCACTCTGACTGGCACTAGGCTGAAAAAGAATTTTTCAATGGAGAAATTTGGTCTTTCTTTCTCAGTTCACCTCAGCAGTAGGTTTGGACTCACGTAAAATACATCATCACCAGTGTCCCTAGAGCAGGAGAGCCCTGGCACCTGTTCTGGGTTAGAGCTGAAGAAACAGTTCTAAGCAAGCATTTGCTCTCACACAAAGGTCCCCCAGGAGCAGAACCCTGAGGGTCCTGGCACAGCTGGATACACACATCTGTCCATTCACTCCATTCCAACAGGATCTAATACTGAACCTTTGGCTTAAATGCAATGGCCCCAGTTCTTCTCAAGAAAATAGAGATCTACCAGCTCATTCTAGCCATGTAACTGTTTAACCCTGCTTTGTCTGTAGCCAAAAAATGCAGCTGCTTGCTTATATGCTGTCAATGCTCTGATTTTCCTACAGAAGAAGTTTTCACCTGACTCCCTTTATTAACCAACAAGTACTGCTCTGGCCTCACAATGGTTTATCCACCCAGTATAAACTTGCAGTATCTGGTATTGTGAAGAGAAATCCAACCACCATAAATGTGTTGGTTTTCTTTTTTTAACAGGCTTTATTAGTATGTGCTAATCTGCACATAGAAAGAAACTCTTGCTCTTTCACTTCAGACTCTAAAAGTCAGTAAAACAGAGTCCTGCTCTCAGCATATCTGGAACAAGACTAGCTGCTATTAAATTTGCCTAGATTTAAATCAGTAGGCTCATGAGCAGGCTTTGTCCTTATGGTGTCTCTTCAGCTTGTTCTAAACTTTGTGCAAAAAAGCTAGGAAAATACTGGGGTGAGGGAGAACTGAATGCTGTGATTAAATTGATGAGTCACATGAACTGGTTAACAGCACTCACCCAAAAAGGACGTTATCGATGATCATGCTCTGTGATTACCACCCAGGACAGTAAGATTGACCATCTCCCTTGAGGCCTCATCTTCAAAGGGTGAGTGCTCAGTATGCTTTGAGACATCAGACCTCATGAAGTTGATTTTAGCAGCAGACTTTTGTTAGTAGAAAGAACTCTACTAAAAAAAAGGATACACTAAAATTACTTAATGGATCAGTGCATAAAATTACACCAAACAAGAATCACACGATCTACAAAGGTACTGTTAGAGGTGGAGGTATCTTCCTACTGGAGAATCACTGCTTACCACTAGCAGGTAGATCACTATCAAAGCCTGCTGGTAAAGGAAGAGGAGTGTCAGATGGCTGCCTGTGATTCCTGGTAGACACCAGCCCCACAGAGGACCAAGAGCTCTGCTACATCTGCTGGTGATCAAAGACAAATGACTGGAAGAATGAGGCTGCTCTGGGACTTCAGCAATGAAACAGATTTTCCTCATCAGATAAGCTGAAGACAAGAAAACAGAATAATACATGCAGTGAAAAATGATTAGAAGAGACTGAATTTCTCAGGCTATTTATAACTACATGTATTGTTGTTTTTTAGTAGGCTTTCACCTGTTGCATCTGTGAACACGAGCATATCTTTCACTCATGCAAGATTTATAGGCTTAATTTAGCTGCTTATGAAAGACCTGTTGGCCTCGAACGTCTCTGCAAGTGGCCATACAAACAGTGGCAAGTGGCTCGTGGTATTCACTCTGCTTAACCTGAAGCACAAAGCACTTAGTAAAAAACATTATCCTTTCCACTGTTTATGTTCAGCTCAAGCAAATCTTAGCCCTTTTATTCTCCGTATGGCTAAGTCCCACAGGTACCCTGTCACATAAAAGACATGCTGTTTATTATTCCAGTGTTAACAAAGTACTTGAGGGAAACAGTAATCTATTTTAAGGGCTGAGAGGGGGAAACCAACCAAAACAAGTATGGCAAGAATTGCCATCTCCAGTAGCAACAAGAGGATCTTTCACTGCTCAACCAACTGCAGAGGTGTCCCTGCATAAGCCTTGTGTTGCCTCTTAAGCCATGGTTTTCACCCTACTAAACTACTTTGCTCACTCTGCCATTTTTATAAGACATTTCTTTGAAATCCAAACAATATTTCCTTTTATTAAATAATCATGTGTGGTTATAAATTCTGTTTTATGGTGATAGTTCTGATTTTCTCAGGTGGGAAAAGGACTTTACATCAACTCAGAACGGCTAACACCATAAAGAGTCACTGTCACACATTGACAACATGTTTTCTTAAACATTTTCATTTTTTACCAGATATATCCCTTGCCAGACAATATGAGGGTTTCATAAATGAGAAAATACATATTTTAAATCAAAACACCCTCTCTCTGAGACACACACACACACAAAGAAAGAGCAAAGGATTAGAAAGGATAGAAAACAGCAACAAGGAATAAAGTCAATAAGGACAGTGTTTAAGTAATCATCATTCCCAGATAGGTGATGTGAAAAGGGTAATTATCTTTCCAGAGCTGTCTGAAAATTTAAAGCAGGAGGAAAATGTCCAAAGAACTCTACTGCACTGATTTTGGCCTGTGGGGGTAGAGAGTACATCTGGAATAATGTGCTCACAAAATGGTCTTCATCTTCCATAGCCCTCTGAAGCTCTGTGGAAAGGGTGTAGGTGGTCCAGAGGGACACAATTACAAATAAAGGAATAAAATTGAGCACAGTAACATTTGCAGTGTTTATCAGAACAAATTCCCAAGCAATGAGACATAGCTGACATAAGGAACAGGGTCCTTAAGGGATCAATGGGCACTCCATTAAAGGTTATGTTAGATAAAGGAGGCTGTGCTACAACTTGGAAAGAAAAAGTTTCCAAATGCTCTGATTTCTGCAACAGAGTGAAATGGCAGAGACTCCGCAGGGCAGCAAAGTTTCAAAAATGCCTTTAGGTCTCTGCTTGGAGAGCAATGTAAGACTTAGATTGTGTGAAAACAGCATTATTAAGCAGGAAAGTGTTATCTCAGGCACTTTGGAACAATGTTATCCTCTTGTATTTAGAACTTAGGCCTTATGATTAATCGTTTACATCCATCCTGCCTCAGTCTTGGAGGGTCTTTGAGGTTGCTACTGCAGTACAGGCCATCAAGAGCAAGTTGATTGAAGTGAGAGATTCCCAGTTCATATATGGTGCTATTTGTCCAGGTCACTTCTCTTTAGGTCCCTAGACATGGACAAAGATGACCTTTAGCTACAACCTTAGGATTTATTATAATATATAAAATAAGCATCTATAAATTATTATTCATATATATATGAACTCCTTGATGTTTCTGGTATGTGTATTCAGTCACACTAGCTGAATTCAGACCTTCACAGGTAACATAACAACCTCATGGACATTGCAGACCTGCTTCTGAAATGAGAGAATATCCCACCTCCTGAAAGTGACAGGACCAACACTACAAACCAACACTTGCAGGTTTGCTTTTTTCTCTCTCACCCCAAGAATGCCTGCAGAGTTTGGGAAGCTATGGTTCAGTAACTGAACATGGGATAGGGAGAATAAGGACAGGTACATAAAGCTACCCGCTGAGCTATTTAGATCCATGTTGAGGAATCTGAATGAAGGTATCTCGATATATAAAAACAAACACAAAAATATCAGACCCTTCCAGTGAAAAGACTGCTTTTGGCATAGAGCTTAGAAATCACAGATAAAAGGAATAGCTAAATCATCCTTTTAAGCTGTTTGTAACATGTTAAAGCAAAAGGAAAAAGCCTTCATTCTCACCATGAGCAAACACATACACCAGGGCCTGACTATATTAGAGACAGTCCCTGGTGCCAAAATGCTGTTAAAATCCTAATAATTAACATTATTGATAGACACCAGTTTTCAATACTCAGATTTAAGTAGTGTTGCACGGAGACAAACTCTCTGGGTTTTTTTTATTTATCAACTTCTGATTTGGGACCAGAGAGATATCCATGCTGACAAATGAAAAATGGGGGAAGAAACAGAGAAAGAGCTTAAAACAATACTGTTGCTGTGCAGCATTACAGCAGAATTATTGCCCTTCTCTCCTCCTTTAATGAGCCTGTGTCCCACAGGCTGAAAAGGGACAAGTGACCCACGTACCAGCAGGCCCAGCTCTCCCATCAGCAAGTGCCAATGCATTTTGCATTAGCACTTTGCACGAGGAAACCGAGTCCCAGTGCCAATGGGGCCAGGGGGAGTGTGAAAAACCTCCAGAATATGCTTTCTCACAGCCTGACAGATAACTTGCCATGAAACCCAAAGGAAGTCACATCATCCAGGACACAACAACCCATATTATAGTTCAGTCATTGAAGGAATGAGTTGCTACTCACAAGTTACATACACAATCCTCAAAACTTATGTTGAAAAGTCCTTTTTCTTGGGAGCACAACTTTGCCCCTCATGCAGCCTATTCCCTAAATCCACATAAAATCTCTGTCATTCAGGTCTCTCTGAGACAGCAAAGTTCAGCTCAGCTGGCTTGAGAAACAGAAAAGAAAAATACCTACTTACGAAATGTTTTCTTTCTATGGAGTTTACTTTGCAAAAGTATCACATAAGGAGAAGAAAGCAGTTAGAAATGCTTTAAAATACAAATATTTACTTTTTTTAAAAAAAGAAAGAGTTAACATCAAGGAGGTTATTTCATCCCCGAAAGTCAAGTCAAAGATGCTCTGAGCAAGTAGTGGTTGGGGACAAGGCTAAAATACTAGGTTTCTCTTTAAAGAAATGTAAAGCAAGTAGCAAATATAGACTGAAAATTAAAGTGCAAGAAGAGAAAAATGCTTAAATTATCCTAGGGAAGTCTATCTATCTAAGTCCTGCCTATACTGGACAGGGCTTGCTGGAAAAGGGAAAACTGTAAAACTACTAGTAAATTGCCCTACTGGAAGCTCAATCTTAAATTAGGAAAAAAAGGAGATTTTTGGCTGGTATAAAGTTCCTTCAAGCAAGTAAATCAAGCTGGAGAGAGGACTAAACTTCTGCTGAACCATTTGCCTGCACCTACAGCTTGATGGAGAATGGTGTTGGATTTGCTGGCAATGTTTTAAATCTTGATATTCAGAGCTGTCCTTGCCATTCTTGCACACAGCCTAAGGCAGTAGTACTTTTATTCATAGAATGCGTTTTGAAACAATACAGTGTTCTGAACGGCAATATTTATTATTAAAAAAAATTTAAAAAAGTAAGAACAAATTCTTTACTTGAAGTAGAGAAGAAAATTGATTAGTTGTAGTACTCAGAGGCAAAGACCACAGGGAAATAGAGGAAAGTGGAGGCTGCGACCTTCCATGCCTTCTCATGGAAGGGTTTGAAACCTTTTCTTGCCTGTTAAAAGAAGGTCCAGGTACAAATAACCCTATTTCCCCTCTAGACCCTTCCCCAACTCACAGGTGCTGTATTTCAAACACAAATTTTGAGCATGGGTCCGAGGCCCTAAGCCCTTCCAAATCCCACTTGCCCAGTTGGCTCAGAATCCTTGAGATGAGGAGTCTATTTCTGCAAACAAGTCTCATGATTTTACACTTCTTAAACCTACACCTCTGCCTCCAATCCTTCCCCAGTCCCCATATCAAAATCCTTTCTTACTCATTGCAAAGAATCTACAGTAAAGGCTGGCGGAATGCTGACACATTTCTTCACCAGATTCTGCACCTTGTAAACATTGCAGGTTTTCTTACGTGGTCTCTTCCTTCCAGTTTGTAATAGAAACTATGAATAGGCAGACAACACCATTTTGTGACCAGAGCAATACAGATGGCCAGGGATACTGTATCCATTTCTTCCCAGAATCTGTTTTTGCCAATTCTCATTTTGCTGTTCCCACTAGTGAGGATGCCCAAGATGGGTTAAGAGAGTTAGGCACCGAAGCCTCTGTTTTAGACTGTTAATGCACACTGCTTGCAGTTTACTTGCAAATCCCAAGCTTAAACTAACAAGAAGAGGGACATTTTAGCTGATGGTCTCTTTGCCCTTTATAAGTGAAGAAATCCATCACACGAAATAAACCAGTGGGGGTTTACAACAGACAGTAGTCTCCATTCAGTCAAAGTGGTAATTTTTCCAGGACAATCTTGATTTTCTACTACCAAACTATGGGTCTCAGAATTATATTCTGCATTGCAGATTTCGTATTTGTGGCCTGAAGTCATAGGAAACTTATCCTTCAAAAGTTAATTCAGTAGGACTGCAATATAGGCCTTGCTGTTCAAAACAATAGGAACAAAATAATTATTCTCTTCCTTAGCTACTACAGCTAAAATAAAGAATAATTTTTTAAAAAAAAAAAAGCAACTTTATCTTCTTGAAATGTCACATTTGCTTTGTGTCCTTCAGAATCCATTGATTTTTCTCATCTTCTCCTGGAGTAATTGACCAAACCTTTTCTGCCCATCTATACTTTCTGTAGCAGAAGCTGCAGAAGCATTCACTAATAGTGTGTGTCAGAGGTGCTAACCTAGAGAGACAATGTTAATGACATAAATAAATCTGTACAGCCTCTTCTATCCTTTTTCATTCTTACTTTTCAAGAGACAGGAAGCAGAGGAGCATTTTCCACAACTGTATTGTTTCAGCTTAGTACGAAGAAATGCCTTGGTTCTTTATGTGTGCTTGGGAGCCCATAGTAATCATATTATTCCAGGGTCCTTATTGCTGGTTAATGGAATTCTTTTAATATTGACCCAAGTTTCTATTAAATAGATTTTCATTGATCTGGTGATGTATAGAGCTCAAGTAAGTCTATCTATGTGTAAGCAAATTAAAAGCCTTAAGCCTATACAGCCAAACTGTATAATCCCATGCTGAAAAATTGATCCTCTGATACTCTCCTGGGGACTTTTTTTCTTTTTACGTAAAGAGACACCTTCAATTTCTTTGAAAGAAAAGAAACATCACATGTATTTCACATTCAAAAAAACACAGCCCAAAGCCACCAGAGTAAGTCTTTATAATTAGAAACTGTACCTTGTATCAGGTAACACAGCACTGACAATTCATTAGTTAGAATGAATATATGAATTACATTGCTACAGCATCACTCATCATTGCTTTCCAGCATGAGAAGAGAGTTTGATATTTTTTTTAATGAAGAAGGTTCCCACAGCCTTGCTGTCACTAAATTTAGCGCCAGCCTCACCCATACCATTCTCCTTTGAAATCAAACTAATTTCAGTGTGCCTTTTCCCTGTCCTGGGGATAAAATCATCAAACATACAGATCTCAAAACACTTAGTAAATAACATTGTCCTTGTTGTATATGTATCCATGAAATCTGTGGCAGTGGTAATAAGATCTACAAATCTCTGTGAGAACAAGTTTCCAACCACCACTACAGTTGTTCATGGCCACTGAATGGAAGGACAGGCACAGCTGAGCAAGAAGCAGGAGCTCAGAAGGGTGGTTTCCAAAAGTGCTGTGCCCCAGGTTGGCTTATCCCACGTCTACCAAGAACTGCATTCACTTTGCAGCCTCTCTTCTAAAGGAAGACACCAGTGCTCCTCCTCCTTTCTCTCCCCACATGTCCATTACATGCATTAACTAATTTGGAGATAATCCCCTTTCACTATCAGACCAGGACAATGGGTTCAGAAAGCACCCAAGGAGCAGGAAGGCAGACATGCACATATACCCAAATTAGTGGGGTGTCTTAAGGTTTATTTCCATAAGAAATTGGACTTAAATGATCATAAAGCTTAATTCAGTTACTCAGTTCCTGTTTCACACATATTTTGACCCTCCAGCACAAGTACACTAGATGTAATCCTTGTCTAACATATTCCAGGCTAGCAGCACAACTCCAGAAAAACCACAACCATATTCAAGGTGCCCAACTACATATAAAGATCAACATACACCTTGGCAACCCAGACAGACCACCTATCATTTGGAGGTCATTTTGGTGTTACCATCATGGGTCCTTAAAAGTTGTTTTATCACAAAAACAGTAAATTTCTCTCTGCACAGAGCAAAAAAGCCTTGTGCCTTACTCTCTACTAAAGGTAGGCATTGCCTGCTATGTGGTTACCTGCAGGATTTCTAGGGAGGATGTAAACAACCTCTCTTTCTCCAGGTGCAGGAATCAAATTGAAAACAAAGGCAAGCAGTATGCCCTGACCCTTTAGCAGGACGAGGGGCTACCTCAGCTGGCTGTGCAGCCCCTCAGGGCTGGGGCATGCTCCTGAGTCCTACCTCAGCCTTCTGCCCCAGCCTGGAGCTGGAAGGTGACCTGTAGGAAACTCACAAAAAGCCATTACTGTGTTGTGTCAGCTCAGAAAACCGCAACAGGGCCAGGCAGGGGAGGAAAAAGCCTTGAGAGGAAATCAAGGAAATTCACTTTGGCAGAAACTAGCAAAGCCTTTTTCTGAATGTTAACTATCTAATTTAATGAAGTCTAGAGATCAGTAGAGACAATTGTCACTGCCAGCTTTGATGCCAATCACAACTCTGGAACACAAGCCAGCGGATGCATCCAACATACAAAGGGGAAAACAAAAACAAGGCAAAGATTTGACCCTCTACTCTCATGATCCTTTAAGAAGAAATATCACCTTTCAAAACAATGGGGGGGAAAAAATCTTCCAAGTCAGAACAAGTCAGCAAGAAAAAGGAAAGAGAAATCACAAGGCAAAATACTACAGAAATGTAATTCCTCTTTGTCGGCCTGTGGTGCCTTTAGGGCTGTTGGTGGGATCTCTTATGGGCTCAAAACCTCTATGTGGGCTGGAAGTTTAGGGAAGATTTCTGTAATCCCTGTCAGGGAAGCAGGCCTGTACTTTCTCCTTGTGGGCAGCTGTAAGCAGGAAGCTGTGCTTCTGTGTTCCCAGTGTCCTCAGCTCTATCACTCCCCTCACTGCCTCCTTCAGAAGGCACATGGTGAACAAAATATTTTGCATCTCTGCTAAGTAGATACAAACGAAGTCCAAATCTCTGCATATCAAAGGTATAGCTAAGCAAAGTAATATAGTTTGATTTCTTTTGAGCATGCTTTTCCACTGAGATTTGCAATGGAGGAAAATTTTAAGAATCACAGAATCATTAGGGTTGGAAAAGACCTCCAAGATCATCTAGTCCAACCTTTCACTGAATATCACCATGCCCACAAAACCATACCATGAAGTGCCACATCTACTTGTTTTTTGAACACTTCCAGGCATCATGACTCCAACAGTCCTCTGGGGAGCCTGTTCCATTGCTTAACCCCTCTTTCACTGAAGAACTTTTTCCTAATATCCAACCCGAAACTCCCTTTTTTCAGGGATAGGACAAGATGTCATTTCCTCTTGTCCTATCAGTAGTTTCCTGGAAGAAGTGGCCAACCCTCACCTCACCACAACCTCCTTTTAGGTAGAGGTAGAGTATACTTTTGGTCACTGATTGTAGAGAATAATTTTGGTCACTTATCAACTATCCTCAGACAGAAAGTTCATCTCTATTGCATTTTTTTAAAAAAAGAGTAAAAAGTTGAGGGTTTTTTACTTCATCCTGAAAATGCAGAAAGATAGAACCTCACAGGAATTCATCATGGCCCACAGGCCATATTTAACAGCCTTTGCTCCTGGGTCTGTAAGTAAAAATGCTGCACATCGTGAGAACACAGTAAGTTTGGGATTACCCACCACTTACTTACCTGTGTGCTCTTGGTGATCACCAAAAACACATCTCCCACATAGAGTCCTGTGTTACTACTGTCTACACAGACTGATACAGCTTTATGGGAAGATACCATATGCTTTCAGGGTACTCTGATCCTGCTGCAAGCATTCAGGCATAGAGAGAAGGCAATCTAAGACCTTTTAGCTCCCTTGGGAGAATAACTCATAACTTCCAACTTTTTTCCTGAACATCTGCAGATCTAGAGTTCTCATTTTTATGGGTAAACATAACTTAACATTTCATTCTGGACAATCTGTTCTCTCTGTAGCCAAGGGACTGAACTCTTCTTTGCTCTGTCATCCTCTTGATGCACCCTTCCTTCTCTGATAGTGGGCTCTGGGAAAGCTCTGTAAGGGAGAGCACCATTTCATCACCCTTCACAAACACTAGGAATTTCAAATGTGCTCATTTCTTGATTTACATGACTTTTGCCTTCCTACAGCCTCCTCAAAATTTTCACAACATGAGAAATTCTGGTGGTACTGAAAGTGCCCTTAGTAAGTGTGACATTTTACAATCTAAGAGGTTTGCATGGAGTTTCTAGCAAGCATGCAAACACAGAGGGAGATTTGGGGATGGATTTCCCTGAAGGTACAGTTCCTACCTCATACTCAGTTAGTTTTGGAGGAATCCTGTTGCAATGCATGAGCATCCATCCTCTCTCCTTCATCCTGGGATACTCATGAAAAATACAAGATCCTAGGTTCTTCTGTTCGACTTTCCCTTGCCTTCTTCATTGTCTTTTCACCTAAACCATAGACCTGAGAACCAAACCACATGACCCAAAGATCCTGGCCACACAGAGGCTTATGGAGACCCCACAACTGCGCTGTGAAAAATTATCCATTTCCAACTTCATCCATTTGCCATCTGTCTCATCAGAGAAACACTGATGGAAGTTACCAAACTACACCAAGACTCCCCACACATCATATAGCAACAGAACTTGGCATAATGTCATCCTGACCAGTCATATATTTTCCACAAAAGCTGTGCAGGAATGCCCCAAGCCCGACAGCATTTAAGAGGCTTTAGTAAAATGCCCTTAGCACCATACTTTAACTTTCAGTCAGCCCTCAGTTTGTCAGGCAGTTGGACTAGATGGTCATTGTAGGTCCTTTTTGGCTGAACTGAATCCAATCCTATCCTATCCTATGCCATTCCATTCCTTTCAGTATCTCCTCGTTTCCCTAGCAGTACACACTGAGCAGATCTCTGATGAGCCCTCATTGTAGGTCCTGTATTGAATGGGTAACCATGTCCCATCCTAGACATTGCCTCTGTCACGTTACGGGAAGGAGGCACGTACCTTCTGATGGGGGTGAGACCTATGGATCATCTTGAGATAACTGGACCATCTGAACAAATATGCAAGAACTGTGTGTGAAGTGTGGTTTTTGAAAGCCTTCTGTTTTCATCCAGCCGAGGTGGGTTTCCACAGGATAGCAAAACCCCACGTCTCTGACACTAGTGAGACTCAAAGGATCAAGCCCTCAGTCTGAAGCAGGTCATGCTCCTGAACTAAATGGTTGCAGGCATTTTGCAGTGAGAGATACCTGTTAATTCCCCCATAGATTTCTTTTTTTAATCTCTCAATTTCAGAAATGCATGAGCTGTTTCCCTTGGAGAAACATACTAAAGGAAAAGAGCCTGAGGACAGCTGCACTCTACCAGAAAGAAGGTCCATCTGGCCCAATACTCAGTTTCCAAAGTGGCCAGCCACCAATGTCTAAAGGAAAGCACATGAACAGTGCAAGTATACTTCTGTCGGGGTCCTGGAGGTGATCACAGGCTTCAATGGCAGAGACCGGCCTTCCCTGGGACTCCCACCCAGAGCATCTCCTGCCAAGGGCCCAGGGGATGTGCCCCAGCTCAGCCTGGAGCCTTCAGTCCACACCTGAGCCACACTGTAGGCACGCCCATCTTTGACCCTTCTCCTGAATGGAGCCCTCAGACCTAGGTGTAGCTTTTCAAGCACAACTCCAGGCATAGCACATCATAACTGTTCTCTTCTTCTGCACTCATGATGAACTGAGTAATGATGAAACTATTTGCCCAACTTGCCAGAGGTTTTTCAGCTCTTCTGCCATTGAGCTCCCAAGGACAAACTTGTGCTTCTACTGTTCTTTTAGCCCATGGCAGAAACCAATTGTGAAGCTCAGAAAACATCCCCCTATTAGATGTCCCTCTCTGCAGATCAGAACTAATTTTCATAAGGCCACACAGCAAGGACCAGGGACACAAACCCTTTTCAAGAGGGATATAGGGAGTGGTTTCAGCAGCCAGAGCCTAGAGGAAAGCCAAAGTGTAACCAGAGCCATGGACTGGGATGGATAGTGCCAAAAGACTACCATGGAAATAACACAGGCTTTGAAAAAACAGTAAGTGGAGGTTACACTGGTGAGGTGGAAAGGTTGATCTTTTTCAGATCTAGAACATTTGTATCCACATCCAAAGCAAAGTCAGGGAAACAATGACTCTTCCAAATGGCACAAATAGCCTGTTTCTGCTATTATTGTAATAGCCCTTTCCCCGCTGAAACCAGCTCCTCAGGTAGACACACTAATTTGCTGTGTTTAAATGGAATACAAAATACCCTTCACTTCAGCCAAAGGGTAGAATTTCCACAGCTCATTTGTGATACTAGCCTTTTGCAGAGGAAAGGAAGAGGAGAGTTCAGCTGGATGAGCCACCAATGACCTAGTCCAACTAACTACCACAAGGTAAGGGCATTTTCCAACCACCTCTTAAACACCGACAGGATTGGGGCATTGACCTCCTCTCCAGGAAGTCTAGTCTGGGGTTTGGCACCCTCTCAATAGATATGTTTTCCTCATGTCAATTTCAAACGTTCCCTGACAGATGCAGATTTGAGCCATTCCCATGTGCCCTATCACTGGGTAGAAGGGAGAACAGATCAACACCTGCCCCTCCCCTTCCCCTCCCCAAGAAGCTGCAGAGAGCTGGGGCCCCTCAGCCTCCTTTTAACCAAACTAGACAAACCCTGTGTCCTTAGCTGCTCCTCACAGGGCATGCCTTCTAATCCTTTCACCAGCTTTGGTGCCCTCCTCTGGATGCATTCAAGGACCTTCACACCCTTTTTAAATGACGGGTCTCAGAACTGCACACAATACCCAAGGTAAATCCCCACTAGTGCTAAATACAGTGGGACAATCGCCTCTTTTGACCGGCTGGTTGTCCTGTGTCTGATGCACCCCAAGATGCAGTTTTCCCTGTTGGCTGCCAGGGCACACACTGCTGACTCCTGTTGAGCCTCCTGTCAAACAGCGCCCCTGGGCCCCTTTCTGTGGGTCAGCTTTCCAGCTATGCTTCTCCCAATTTGCACTTGTGTCCAGAGTTACTCCACCCCAGATGCAGAATCCAGCATTTGTTGTTCTTCAGTTTCATGCCATTGATGATTTCCCAATGCTCCAAGCTATCCAGATCCCTCTGTAAGCCCTCTTGTCCCTCAGTATTATTAAAGACTGATACAAAAAAAAAGCATTGAATGTCTTCACTTTTTCTTCACCCCTATTAGTCAGATGCCCATCTTCAACAAGTATCTTGGCTGGACAATGGATAATAGCAAATGGATAATAACAAAGGCACCCACAATGGTATCTGCTTTGCCTTCCATGTCCCTAGTCCTTATCCAGAGGCTCTCAATCCCATTACCCTTAAATTTAAGAGCTGTCCAGTCAAACCTCTCCCTTACATACAGTGCAACTCTTCCACCTCATATGTTCTGCCTATCCCTCCTGAAGAGCCTGTAGGCCTCCATCCCATTTGACTACCTCACTTTGTGGGAAGATCTTATCTAAAACCCTGGCAAATCTCCTTTTCCTTTAGAATTTAGTATTTTAGTATTTTGAGTACTGAAAGAGTAAGGAAAACATTATTATTATTATTTTGTACAATGATGCTAAAATGGGTATGTACATTCAGACTATGTAAAGCCGGCCATTTACACCATACACATTTATTTGGTTGTGATTATATCAGAAGTGAAAGAAAGGGATTGGTTCCTCCTTTGGCACAGGAAAACACCTCTTTCTATGATATGTCCTTGCAGAACTCTAGTTTGTGTGAAGAAGTTTTCCTCTTTCATCTCAGGAATAAGGATTCTGTCTCAGGACTTCAGTCCCTCATGCCATCATGCATCCCATCCTGACGCATGTATGCTTCCCAAACTTTGGTCACAAGGGCACAGAACTCAGCATTGTGCTCCACTGAGGTGTGGAAATCTTGGCAATATTTCTACATCTCTCCCTAAGTTGTCCTGTACCAGTGGCTGCCTTGGAAATATCACCTGCATGTTGTGGATCACAGAAGTCACTGTCTGTGAGAAGAATGTAACTTTATTGAAGTAGATTGTTGTTTTGGATTTTTTTTTCCATTGGCTGAATTCAAATCCTAAACACATTTCTTTTCCTCCCAAAATGTAGAGGTATCTCAGATCAAAGGCCAATCTTTCATATAGTATGAGAAGGCTCTCTTAATTGTAGAAGTTTCTTATCTTAAAGAGATTATTGGTGAAATATATACTGCTAGAGTGCCCATCAGCACTGCCAGAGGTCTGTCATTTCCACTACAAGACAGAGGACTGAAAATAAACTAGAACTGGGCTTTCCCTTGTGTTGAAGCCAGACACAGCATGGAACGTATCAGCTCACGTATGCTAATTATATTCCTAACTGAATTTGATCTCAACTTACTCAAATGCAGAGAGTTGAAATGATGGTGGATACAAACAAAAGTAGGAAAAAAATTAGCTCTAAGGTAGGGGAAAAAGTTGTCCTGGCCATTCATATGATCAAGAAATATCCCTTCAAACCAGCCAGGTTCACAGAACAGATGTTTTAGACTCAATGAATCTATCTCATAAATAGTGTTTCTTATATTTTAGGTTGAGAGGACAAAGACTAAGAGGAGAAATAACTGCCTCTGTAAGTCCATCAGAACAATGCGTGCTAGAAGAGAGGAAGCTGAGTTCTATCTGTTGCTTTGATATATAAAACCCAGCTTTGTACAAAGCTGTGGTAGAATTTACATACATTTACTTTAGAAATCATGCCAGTAGAGAGTTTCTGAATCACTGATGCTGTCATGTTAAAGTGCTGCAAATTCAGTCTTTCCAAGATTGACCAAGGGCAATCTTGAGAGCAGGTAAGTTTGCTGCTGCCCCTGCTGCATTGGAAAGCCATGCAAGAGCACCCCCCCCCACCTTCAATATCCCTTCTTCCAATTTCCAGCCAAACTCCTTTATGGTCAGCTGTTCTCCTTCCATTTTATTTTAGGCTAAACAACAATTTTTCCTCCTTGTTCTTTGTTTCTCTCATGTACACAGATGGTAATTATAGCCTTCTCACAGATGTCTTGTATCTAGACCAAATAAATGCTGCTCTTGCAGTCTCCTCTCAAAGGGTTTTTATTTTTCTGGGCACACTATCTGTCCTGTCCTCCTGTGCTCATGGGCGTCTAGGACCATATTCAGTATTTCCTACAAAGTTGCACTGATGTTTTGCTGAGGGATATTGGCTTTACCTCCTCTGCTGGAAATGGATCACCAGATGTGATCTTAAGTTTTATTTCCCCACAATTTCCCTTTTCACAGTCTATCACCTGAATATTCATAAGTAATCCTGTCTGTCATCAATTGTCACTATTATTTGTTCTCTACATCAAGAGAGCTTCCAGACATCAGGAAAGCCAAATTCTGGAACAGACTCAACTCCTACAATGGGGTGGGAAGCAAAAATCCTAACTAGTTTTAAAACTCAGCCTGATAAATGAAGAAGAATATATGATGTGACTGCCTGAAATATCAGGAGTCTGGACCTCATGATCTGTGAGGACCTTCCCTATCCCAAGTCCAGAATTACTAAATATAATATATGATAAAGTCACTAAAAATCTCTAGCTAATCATTCACATGCCAATAGCATTTTGGGTAGAAGTCTGAAAGTAAGAACAAGCTGAGTACCTAAGTCCCTTCAGCCCCTACAGAAATCTCAATATGCTTTTTATAGTTACTTCTATTTCCAGTAGTGACTACAGAACTATATTCACATAGAAAGTTCTTGTTTCCTGGTATTTGTACAGTAAATGAGTATGACAGAAAGTTGTAGAACAAAGGGACTATCCATGCTTTAAACCCTCAGAAATAAGAGAGATTAGAAATTCTGTGCAGTTGCAAAAGCCAGAAACTGATCTCACCTCTCCCAATTCTCCCTGCAACACCTAATTTGTGTGAACATCTTCTTTCCTGTGTTGTGCGTTTACTGTTGAGTGAGTCAGAGGAGGCTGTATCAGGAAACACATTTTCCATTTAGATCTGAAACCACTTGGCTCCAAGGTAGTCAATCTCCATTGCATAAAGCAGATACAGAAAACAAAAACAGTCCCAAGGAAGTTGTCTCCTGTATTCCCATCTTTCCTGCTATTCCTCAGTTGTCTCATTATTCCATTAGAACAGCATGGATATGATAAGGAAAGTATCATTTAGGGTAGCATTTTCTAAAAAGCCTACATAAGTGCTCAAATCTTATTTTGAGAAGGCATATATGACTCGGTCCACTGAAGAACAAAGATACTGAAAACATAATTATAAATAGCAAAAATGCAATACAAAATCAGAACCAAACGCTGCCCTTCCTATTCAGTCTCTACCTGCCTTCCCTGGGCACCAGTGGTTGATTTTCAGGTTTCCCAGTTTCATCCATTCTGAAGCATCTTGATACTGGCTTGATGTCTGCCATGTCCCTATGCTCAGCTGGTCTTCAGAAATTAAGTATTTGACCCTTTCCCTTGGGTTTCAATGAGGGAAGAAGAGGACTGAGATGCCCAGATCACACCTATAAACACCAGCAGAATGAGGCTGTCCCAGAAATAAAGAATTCCCATGGCAGCCTAGGGATTACAACAAGCCAGATGCCAACCCAAGAACACAGTATAGATACTATAGACCTAAACCCAAACCCCTATTCTGACTGAGGCAACCCTGTGCCCCACCACAGCACACCTCACGAAAGAGCTTCCCAGTTACCCAAAAGAGGACATTTTCTTTCTTAAGATGTTCTGTTTAATAAAAAATCCTAATTCTTTAATTGAAAAATTCAAGACCAAAACTTGCTAGTCCGGCCCCTGCAATCAGGATGGTCTATGCATTATCCAGCAACTAGTTCAGTATGCTTATGTTTCTTTCTGCATATGATCCTAAGTTGCTTTTGAAAACAGAACTTAGATGTTTTTGACAATTCTTTTTTTTTAGCTACTTAATAGATTCTTGAATTCAACTAAAAGTCTTTACATCCATAATTTATTGTGGCACTGAATTCCACAGATTAACTATATGTGACATAAAAAGGCATTTTCTTTACCATTTTTAAATTTATTGCCTTTTAATTTAATTAGGTATCCTCCTGTGTCTCTTTCACAAGACAGGATAAATAGGAGCACCTGCTGACCTTCTTTATGCCATACATTATTTTATATACCTTTGTCATGTCACTTCTTATTAGTCTCTTTACAAAACTAAATAGCTGGAATCTTTTTAATCTCTCCTATTATAAGATACTCTCCAACCTGTAATCATTTACTTTGCCCTTTCTGAAAAGTTCTTGGGTATTCAGGTCTCTCTAGGTTTTAATTTAAAAGTAACATACAATTTAATGTTTAGTAAGTCTTGCACTGTTTACACAACTAGGTTCCTTCTATGATCTCTCCTTTCTCCACTAGTGCAGATTTATCAGGAAAGCAGTGCCTCTGGGGATGCTCTGTTGGCAGCAATATTTTGCAAACAAGAGAGACTAAACTCAACCTCAAATACTTTATGTATTTAGGGCAACACTTTGGGGTGTACCCTGGCTCAGGTCTGGTTTTACATTGACAATTAGTTCGGGGGTGTAGTCAAATCCATCCCACACACACCTCTCCAAAGCTGATGCCTAGAGTGTGCTTCAGGTGACCTTATTAGACCTTCCTGTAGCACTCCCTGCCAAGTTTCTTCTCAACCACTCCAAGTTGGTGATTTCATTTCCTCCTCATGGAGGTGAGTCCCAGCCAGCACCTTGCAATGGAAAGTCTCAGCACTCAGCACAAACAGTTCACCCTGCACTCCCGCTCAGGTTCCTGCTGTTGATGGAAACTAGAAGAGATAATCTCCAGTTTCAGTATCTCTGAGCTATCACGTTTGCTGAACAGATAGAAATTCATGCAAGCATTGAACGGATGTCTCAGTATAGCATCAGTGACAAAATGCACTGTATAGTTCAGGAGCTTGAGATTTGAGATGAGCTTTCTCATCTCTTCCAAATATTTTTGGGTTCACAGGCTCTTTTTTTAGCAAGCAGAGAGACCGGGTGAGCCCAGGTGGGTTGTTAGCTCCACTGTAGAATAATTTCTATCACCAGCACACAGCAGCGCAAAACAAAGGTGTTCTCCTGATGTAGCTCAACTGCGGCTTAGGAGGAATTATCTCCGGGTATTACAACCCCTTGTCTGCATTTAGACGGCAACTGTTCTGCACCCCAGAAAAGTCTCACTGCCATCATCACATTTGGTTTAGGGTACAGATTCTATTCCTGAACACCAAGATTTAAATATCCATTTGACTCACAAAGGGAATTTCCCTCTATCTTCTTCCTTAAACCTCCCCAACAGTGAACTGCCTTCTTAGGGCCTGATAGTCTTGCCACATCAGGGGACCTAAGTTTCTGGGCCCAGAGAAGGATGCCAGCATCCCACTAGATATTTAAACTTTGTTAAGTATGAGCAGTCACAACGCCTCTTCATCCCACACCAACAGTTTCTGCTCTGCAGGTGCTAGGAAGAAAAGGAGTGAAAACTCCCCCTCTTCTTTTTTCTTCAACAGGAAGACAACATTTTCCACACATAAAAAGCTGAAACCCTGATTTTACTGCAGTTGACTAACCCCAGGCACCCTAATATCACTGGAGATGCCTTAGATAGTGGCAAAACCCCGGGCAGGCTGGGAGGTGCAACACAGAAACTATGGCAGACCCTCATCCTTCTGAACAGTACCTTGACACCAGCTGCTACAGCCCAGAGCACCTCAAACAGCAATTCTCTGGTACTCAGACTGAGCCTTTTCTCTGAAACTTCAGTCCCAAATCAAGCACAAAAAAATATTTTTTTTGTGGAAAGTGGCTGACTATTCACAGCCCAGCTGTCTTCAGAGCTGGCATGTTAAAGAGCATCTAATCCGAACCACTGCTTTCTAAACATAACACCCACGGGAAGAGGAAAAGAAAGACAGCTCAATCTCGTTTATGTGGTGTTTCTAAAGCAACAGCATTCACGAAATTGTGTAGGAAAACAGAGCCATCTACAGGGGAAACTAGTCTGGTTTGGCAAGAAAACGCATCCAATGAAGCAGTGTGTGATTCTATGCAACCAATACGGGCAGGACCAGCCAAACACTCTGTTTCTAGCAGAATGATGAAGGTTACATAAATATATTCTGTATAACAGAAGTTTTTGGAATCAGGTTTGGAGTCTCTCGGGCTCTCTTCTTTCATAGTTTTAGCAAGTAATTTCCATAAGCATCCAACCAAAGCTACAACTAACTCAGTTTCCCAGCTACTACGTCCTCACATCACAGTTACTAGCAACTGCTGGAAGACACTTTTACTGATACACAGCTTGTACACCTACCCAGGAGACATCTTTTCACTCCCAGGTCCTTTCCATCAGCCCTCTGCCCCCTGTTACCTGGGCATGCCCATGCCCTATCAGAGACATGAAAGCTGACGAGTAAGCTGTACCTAACACAGTTGGCTGCAGAAGATGTAAAACAACTCATCCTTCATGTTGTACAATGGAAAGCAGCAATGACTGCCACTTTTTTGGCATTTAATGGTGTATGTTCAGTTTACTGCTTGTGACGGTAGAAACCACTAGGTAAAAATTTGAAGTCTCACCAACAGCAGACGGAATGACTCCTTATTGCCTTTTTGCCTCCATAGAAAAAGATCTCAGGGCTGAAACCTTCTTAATTAGTTTTCCTAATGTTTGACTTTCCCACTACATATCTGCAATCAGAGAGACAGAAAGGAAGGAAGAGTTGGCTGAAAACAGTGACATTTGGCCCAGAGTATCTGGAAGTCTTAAGAAACTGTAGCAGAGCAGCTGTTTAAAATGCCATGCTAGGGGATATAAGGTCCAGTGTCAGGGTTGCTACAACTTTGGGAAAGAGCTCTAAGAGTTTCCCTGTGGACAGATGATAAAAAATGGGTTTTTTATGTTAACACAGGAACCTCCATACTTAAGCTGGATTAAGCCAATTAAAATGGCATGAAATCAATCTTTCTTTAAATACTTAAAAGCAGAGCAAAAATTAGGTTGAGCAAACCCTCCCTAATTGATTTCCATTTCTGTAATGACTGATTTATGTGATATATAAAGTTCAGTTTCATATCTAGTTGGACTTCTAGATGTTTGTATGTTCTTACTCATTCAATCATATTCTCTTGTAGGATTATTATTTCAAACTCATTCAGACTTGAGCTTTTTGAGTTATTAGAAAAAAATTCCACAGACTTACCTTTGGCAGAATTTAATAATAGTTTTAATTCAATTAAATCTAATTGAATTACATTAAATGCATCCTGCAATTTTATAGGTACTGACTGAGCTGTACAGTCAATGGAACAAAGTCATGGGAGTAACAGTATAGCTTTGAGTTTTAATATCATTGATATAGGTCATAATGTTGAAAACTAGGACTTTTGTGGGTAGAAAAGATTTCTCTTGGCCTAGATAGGCTCATTTCTGTGTCAAAAAGAACAATGGTTGTGCCTTGTACTTTACAGCTTCCATCTGGTTCAGACAGAGATATCAAGCAACGACCCCTCATGAGGTGACTGTTGACTTCAGTGGGAGCTGGACAGTGTAGGAGGGTTAGAAAGGAGTATCATGTATATAGGTTATCTGGAGCCTTGCTAGCACAGGACAACTTGGATCTACCACTCTCTGCGGCCAATTATATCTGAAGACAAAAACTAGTGAAAGATATTTTGAAACCTTTTTGAAAAAATTTTGCTGCTCTTTCTTCTGTTTCAACAATGGATTTAAATGAAAAACACATGGCAATCAATTAGACATGGACTGTAAGCTCTCCCAGACAAGGACTGCTCTTTTTGTGTTTACACACAGGGGTAAGATATGTTGCTGTTAATTTTAAATATCTAAGAGCTGTGTCTGTTCTGAAGCAGTTGTCCAGGCTTCTGCTGAACTATTTGCAGAAAGTCCTTCTAAGCAAACCACCCCATCTATCTTTGATGACATATAATTTAAGACTATGGAAAAGCTTTGCTTTGACTCACATTTATTCTTTGCCTCATACAAGTAAAAAGAAGTTATAACCCCATCTCTTTGCCTTGCCACCCAGTCAGTCCCAATCTCTCAGAGCCTCGATAGGTGGAGGGCAGAGGATCTCTCCTGTCAGGAGGGCACTTTTGCATTCCTGCTACTACCCAGCTTGGTTAAAACCAGTCCTTCTGGGGAAAGAGAGCTTCTGGGACTCACAAAAAAGAGTGAGTTGTGAAGGTATAACACTATTCCCCAGAGGCTGATGCTATCAGAGGCAAGAGGTATGCATGCAAGGAAGGTATAGATGTCAGAAGTCAAACAAGTATCTCTAAAAATGGTACCTGGAAAGGAAGGCGAGATCTTTAGGCAGGCTATGCAATTCTTCCTCCAGCATGTCTGCAATCATTCCCTGTTCCACATTTCCTGGAAATTAAATGAGTGCTCTTTCTAGTCCATCACCCCAGTCACCAGTGAAAATACCGAATGTCACCAGACCCAGGGTAGAGCCTTTGATACTGATTCCCAGCACAGCAGTGACTCACTGACAACAGTATGTTTTCTGACCAGCAGCATACCTAAAGTGTTGCATCTTCTCCTTTTCAAGGTGCATCAAAATCGTCTAGAATAGATACTTTGTTGAATTGTGGTGCAAAATCATGTCTCACAGAATGACATGACTAAAAGAAGGGCCCTGGAGTACAGTTTGGCACACACACACGTTTACGTCCTTTTTGTCCCTGTTCTCTGATAAAAGTGAGCATCAGTTATTTTAGTCACTACGATAGCACCTCGTGCCCTGAAATCTCCACTGAAAAAAGTCAGTTGGCTTCCAAAGTGTGTAAAATGTTCCAAATGTGTAAAAGAGGTCAAGAAAGCTATATTAAATACCAACAGCTGCTTCATTCAGTATCCTAAATTTGGCTAAAACATTCAACTTCTGTTGACTGTTGCTTTTTCCTAAAGGGGTAAATATAAATCTAACTTATATTTGTTATTTTTTATAGGATGCTGTGTCATTTTCAGCTCATTGCAAAATATTTATTCAGGGACAAACTCACAATAGACAGTCTTGATATTTGCCTTTGAATCTCTATGAAAACAATGTGTAACTTCTTCAGGTAATGGGAAGATAAACCAAGTATGTAGTTAATCAATTAAATTAGAAAACAAAAAAGAAACATAAAAGTGGAAGTTAAGCACATGGTAGGCACATTGTCTTTATGAGAACATAAGTGTACATTTGGGATAAGTGCAGGGAAAGGGACTTCTCTCAAAGATACTTTCTAAGAGGAAGACAGGAAAGAAGTAATCTAAGGGATTATCTGCACCAGATAAAAGCTCTTGGATAAACTCCCATGCCTATTAACAGCTCATCTCCAAGAAAACATAGTGGAGCCCACAGATAGAGCAAAAATGGATGTTTACCTCATACAAAATTTTCTCCTAGGCTCTTCCAGTAAGAGGAGTAGGAGTAGATGAGGAAGTCTGCAGGGAAAAGATCTACAGGGCTGCCTCTCTTCCACCCTAAACCATGATCCTTCCTCCTGCCCTGAGCTCTGCAAGTCCAGGTCATGCTCTTCTCATTCATGTCTCACATTATGTAAAAGCAGGAGAGGAAATTAGCTCACAATGTACATAGGGAAGGTTGTCAGTGATGGGGGAAGCAACTGGGAGACAACTTTTTCTGCTTCTCCATGACTGGCCCACAGAATGGCTAGTTCTGGCTCAGACTCTCAGGTTTTCCAAAACACTAAATGAGCTCTTCAGTCAAACATACGAATCTGAATTTCATTGCTGACAATTCTACTGCACAACCCTGAGGAGATATCTCTAGATTGCAGCCTGAGCTCACACCTGGCTCCATACACCTCAAGTTCATTGTAGGACTGCAACAGATCCTCACTGGCCATCTGTGCGGGCAAGAGAGGAACAGAAGAAGCCCTAAAGGCATGAGAGGAGGTTTCTCCATGAGTTCTCTCAACTGGACTCCCCTTTTCTGAGAATGGTAATGCAAAGTAGCACAGTAAGAAATATAAACCTTGACTACAGGGGACTTTACTTGCCTGTCATAGTTTGACTCCAGCTAAAATGCTGAGAGCCCACACACAGATCCAAAATTTCTCAGAGAAGGGAAAAAAACTTCGACTTTTGTGATAAGGATTACAAGCAACTGTTTATTAACTATTTCACAAGCAAAACAGGCTCTAACTTAGAATATTAAGTATTAACTACTACTACTACTACTAAAATCAGAACTTAAGAGTTTAAGAGTGGGAAGTTTGATAGATGTTACAGACACC
>WEIV01019342.1:51888-80174 GCA_013390005.1 Calyptomena viridis | reverse complement strand
TTACTTTAGGTTTTTCTTTGTGTTTCCCTGGCACCTTGAATCAAACCCCCTCAGTTCAGGTGAAATAGGAGAATTAGTTGTGTATGGGTGTCAAATTGGTCTGCATGAGAGCCCTAAATGTCAATTCTGTGACTAAGTTATAAAAATTCCCAATAGTAAAAGGAAATAACACTACTACCTGCATATAAAAGTAAAAATTCTTGGTCCATTTTGACTGGTCTCCCTTCCTGATTAAAGAAATTTCCTGAAATTTCATTTGGTGTGATGGGTAGAGATCAATCCTGTGTCCTAATATGTCGTGGTAGAGACCTATCAAAAAGTCACATTTTTTGTTCAAAGAATTAAGGTTCCCACACAGGTACAACAGAAAAAGAAAGAACAATTCCAGTGCAAATCATAGACTTTTGATGATCTATGGACACACGTAATTCTAAACACTAAATCACATTGAATCAGACATATCATTCTCTAAGGAAAGCATACAAGTGTGAGGGATTCCCTGAAGCAACTTGCGTTTTATGTTTTTGCCTCCAGTGAATATAGTCCTAATTTTTACAGAAAGTCATGCTATTTATTGGTCAGATACATAAAGCATATTTAGATCAGACTACATAACTAGATAAATTCAAATCACAGTAGATACATTCAAATCACAGCACCACTTTTGTCTGCTGAGGCTTCAGGCTGGAGGTTCTCTCCTCCATTTTTTTCATGGTTTGCTCTCAGAGTTTATTGTAACCTCAATATTTCCAGAGAGCACCAAGGAAAAAATATTGTATTTCTAGACAGTTACTCGATTGCCAGTATACTAGGACTTTATATTGATTTTCTGTCCTCAGCTGCTAATGTGGTGCACTTCTCTCTAGTTTTCTCCTCACAGGTCACTGAGATTTATGGCTGACCCAAAAGAGATGAAACCAGACTGCTGAATCGCCAGTGCTAGAGGCCACCTGCTGCTGACTGACACTGGGTCACGCACATCTCCCTGAATGCTTCAGGTCACACCAAAGGCTCTACTGGACATTTTGCTCCTCATGTGACAAGGATGAGATTATTCTTGCCATATTTACTAGCTAGTTCCTCCACTTCGTTCCCATTCTAATGATATTTTAAATTAACTGCTAGATAAAATGCAGTGCATCTGAACAATCTGCTTTAGAAAAAGCAGGGTCTTCACCAAGTCATTGCTTAGCAAGGCACTGCTTAGCAAGATGTCTCTAAACTGGATAATCATTGAACATGCATTACTCTTTCCTAGGACAAAAAGGGCCAAGTATATTTGAAGGGATTTTCATTGAATATGGCTAAGTAAACTGACATGAATGTTGAAGGAATGATAAAACCTGCAGCTGCAGTCTGGGAAGAGATGTAATGTAAGGGACACCCAAAAGAAAGGAAGGGCTGAGGTTAGAAACTTCATCCAAGACACAGAGAGGGCTTGGGATGAAGGGGATAAAGTGGGATGAACTGGCCTATAGAGAGTAGAATTTAAGATTAGGGTTCCAAGTGAATAAATTATCAGCAACAGTGCTGAAGTGCCCACAAAAGTATCTTAAAAAATAATTAAGAACTTGTACTGGCAGTCTCCTTTTTCTCAGTGGATTAGTGTCCTGGTTTGTGAATCAGACTAGGATTTGGGTTTGGGCTGACAGAGGACTACAGCTGGTGTGAGGCTAGAAAGGGACTTCCAAAAGAAACTACTGCAAAAAGAGGGCTGCAAAATTAATTGCTCCCTGAGAAAAGCATTTCACAAAATTTTGATGCTAAGAACCAGAATATGATTTCTGATAAGATCATAGAAAATCCATAGGAAGGGGACTCAATATTGTAATATCTTCCTTTTCTTTGCCCAGCTGCAATCTTTCTTGAAGAAGATTGAATCCATGGTAGATTTTTCACCTTGAACTATGGAAAAGGCTTGTCCTGAAAATTAAGATATTAGGTTTAATCCTCATGTGTAGTGAGGGAAAAAAAAAAGTCCACTGCAGATGACTAAATATGCAGATAAATCAGCCATTAAAACAAAACAAACCACCAACAAAAAATAACCAAACAACCAAACTAAACCAAACAAGAACAACTTCCCTGCATAAAATGAGCTGAAAATAAAAGCTGGGAGAGCATGTAAAAGAAGTGTCAATCTTTTCATACTAAAAGCCACGTTTAAATGAGGGGATGGAAATGAGTCCCCTCATTGCCAGAACAGCCCCCACCTGGCTCTGCCCCTGCACTATGGATGGCCAGGGCAGGAGGCGTTTGGACAGAAAGTCCCATGACTTGGTGGGGGCACAGATGATGAGAGGCTGTAAGTAAAATGGTATGGGGAGGAGCACAGCTGAACCTCAATGAAACTTTGAGGGAACTGGAAGAGAGGTTGCTGCCAGGTGCCCCTGAACTAGACACACATGGGTATCCCTCTTGCCACATGAACTGAGGAGTCCCTTTACTGTGGAACAAGCACACCAGTGGCCATAGTGTACTTTATGGTGACCCTGGACACAGGGTCTGAGATGGGATATACTCTCAGGTCTTCTTCCCTTCCAGGGACATATCCCACACTCAGGGAGGAGACAAAGGAAACATTGCGTTCACCCCCTTCCTCACATTCATGTTGGTGTGAGGGTACTTCAAATTAAAAGTGTCTCTAGATGCCCACAGCCTGTGATTCCCTGCAAGCTATGCCTCTGGCCAGGAGCTTCCTCAACATCAAGGACTCAGACTGCTGCATCCTGCAGCCCACTCAGTCCCACTCAGTCCAGGTTCTCCTGCAGCAACCCCAGCACCACAAGGGCAAGAGGAACAGAGAAATCTGTGAGCTCCTGCCTGTCAGAACTGTCCCCAGTCCACTGCCAGCAACCTAATTTTGGGAAGCCAAAGGAAAAAAAACGAGCAGAGTGCAAGGAAAGAACCTTTAAGGTTTTACTTAAAGGGAAGTACTGCCAATGAATCTCTGTGATTTTGTTCTGCTGAGACATTTTGAACCCATTATGACTGAACGAGTCCTAAATGTCCCCAAACATGTTCCCATTATCCCTAATTAAATTACCTTATTGAGATTATCAATGACAAAACATCATACAATTAAAACATTTGCACTCAATCAATTTTAATTGTATTCGCTACAGCCGCCTGTGTCAAACCAGATGCCTCCTAGCCCGAGGTAAGTGAAGGAAAAGCAATTTTTAAATCCCTCATTTACTCAAGTTTTGCCTTGTTCGAGTGATAGCAGTGCCACAGTCGGTTGGTTTAGGGTTTTTTCTCCTTGGGAGAGCCCAGGAGCTGCGGGGTTCGCCGGTCTCCGCATCCCCCCCGGCCCATCCTGCATCCCTCCGGCTCCAGGCGGAGGGACCGGGACTCCGCCGAGGGATTAGCGCCACCTCGTGCTGACGGCGGGAAACGGCCGTCCCATCCCTTGGGAGACTCCCGGCACACGGCTTGGGCCGAGGTCACCCGTCAAAGGTGGCTTCAGAGCCCATCACAAATGATAGGTAAGACACCCATCTGCCTGAACCTCCATCGCCGAGACTGAAGGAGCCTGCTTGCCTCACGTTCCTCCTGGCTTACAGCATCAAAACAAACAGTAACTCCCTCTTCTGCCCAAAACCTGCAGGGAAAGGGGGATTTGGTTCTCTCTCCTCAGCCACAGTAAAATGCAAGGATGGCTTGCAAGTCTTTCCTTTGCCCATGTCTCCCAGAGGAGGTTCTGGGCAGTAACAGCCCAGTCCACTGCTTGCTTGCAGAGCACAACCAGCAGGGAGGTGGTAGTGGAGTGTCTGTTTTTCATCCAGTGCTTATTTAACCTAAGGAGATGGTGATAGCCAGCCCAGGCCAGGATTAAGCTCTGTCCAACCAGGTCACCGTCCTGCTTTCCCTACAGTTCAGTGGGTGCAGTGTGCTCCTTCACAAACCCAAACCAGAGGCTGACTGACTCTAGAAACCTTGAAAGCTGCATGTTCTGACCCTCTCCTCACACCTGGGTGTGATTTGGGCAGGGAAGGTCAGTGAGGCTCAGGATCCGGCTGTCTGGAAGGCACACCAGGAGGCTGGAGCTTTATCACCAGCCAGATCATCCAGCAAGTCTAGAGGAAAGCATCACACGCAAAGCACGGGTACTGACTCAGAGGAGGCAGCACCAGGCCGAGAATCCAGCTGGAAAGCAGACCTCCCTGCAACCCTGAGCCAGGAAATTCTGACCTCCTATTTTCTGGGTGAATGCTTTCACTATTAGTTTGAATACAAACAAGAAAGAGACCAGATTCTCTGCTGTTTACATCTTGAAAGAACAGTTGGCCATCAGCAGCCTGCCCAGTGTATGTGTGCATATGAGGGTAAAACAACATGGTCTGTTCACGTTTAGGTTGTTTCTGCCTCTCAGACTGATGTGCACTTCCACATATCCAGAAAAAATTTCCACATATCTGTGAACTTCTGGATTAAGACGTGAGGCTCCTACAAATTTTCAATACCTTCAAATTACAGGAGAAGCTGATAGGATTCTGCACATAGAGGCATTCAAGTCCTTTTTCTTACCCCAGTGAGTAAACAAAGCTTTGCTGTAAGCAAGATTCATGTCTATGGTAGGCTGTGAGAATTCTGGCTCATGTGCTCATACAGTATTTGCAAGGTTGGCTCTAAATCTGATATCTTTGTGCTACTTTTGCATTAATATCCAGCCTCTATCTCTTTAAATATCAGTCCTAATTTAGTCTGAGCTATGTTTTCCCACTTGTGGTTAAAGACCTCTACCCTCCCTTTCTCCTGTCTCCAAACCCTTCCCATGGAACTGATCACTGCAAAATTAGCAGTAATTGACAGCAGGTGTTTCAGATGTGTTTAGTGCTCTGTGGCACCACTTGCCTCATATCTTGCCGTATCATTCTCTCTTCCAACATCATGAACTTATGCTCACTGATCCTGAACGGCTGTACAAGAAGATTGATTTAGAGATGGATTAGTTTGCAAGTATTCACTGCTTGTCTTAATAATTGAAGAAACTCAATAGATGTGAGCACTGAGGAAGCCAATACTAATATAATTTTTTTTTACTAGGGTTCAGAGCAAGGTTTGTCTTTCCTTTCAATAAATTGTAAGGATTATAGTGTTTCAATTTCTAATTCTTTTCCCATGGTCTTGACAAAATTACACATATTGCAAAAATAAAACAATAGCCCAAATGTACTAAAATCAGTTGTAGATTGTCCAAATTATTCCATACTGTATAAGCTGTCTGGCTGCTCTAAGCTGTATCCTCCTATACTTAGGGAAACATAAAGCATACGGCAACAAAAGAGTAAGAATCTCCAGGAAGTGTGTCTTGCCAGAATTCAAGTTGGATGGACATGAAGCAGGAGCCTGAAGAGAAGGAATTAGGCCTGCGACAGTTCTACAGAAGCTCTGTAACAAGTTCAAGAAGATGTAAGAGGAAGTTACTATTAATTTTGGTAACACCATCTAACACCTTCCAGGTTGCAAGTGTTGCAGGTGTTTCTCACTTCCATACAGTTATTGAAATTGCCTGTATCCATATATGACCTAACCTCAGTTCCACAGCTCCAGACCTCTGCTTCACTTCATATGCCAACCCCATGTTCTGGGGGGTTTTTGACTCAAAGTGTGGGGCAATGCCTTAGCTACACGCAATTCCAAGACCTGTATGAAACTCAGTGTTGGTCTTTCCCTGCTCAGCATTCCTCTTATTTATTGTCATGAACACATCGGTATCTTTGTGGTGAGAGGAGAAAATGCTATTATTCCCTTTGGTTTGGTTGTTATTTTGTTGGGGTTTGGGGTTTTTTTTTATCCAGGAAAGAAATAAATTCAGAGAGATATTGTCAAAACTGGCAAATAGTTTTACCAACTGACAGTACCTATTCCAGACAGCCACGACCCAAGCCATCAGCAGATTGTAACATTGCACATTTCAGACGTCATCTCATTTAACTGCAGCTGCCACCTGCCCCGGCAAGGCTGGTTCCTGGTCCCTCCCTGAAGAGTGATACACTGGGGAACGCACCACAAGCAACAAACTGAAGCTGAGGCTAAGGTTTGGTGCTGCCCCATTGCAGCTCTGAAAAGCCCACAGGTGAAGAGGGCATGAAAGTTGTCCTTGCTAGTACAAACCTGATGGTTTTTAAGCATGAAAAGCAGCCATTAATCTGTCCTGGTATTTCTGAATACCTCCAACGCCAACTATAGCTATTCATTACTACCAGCAGCAGACACATCATCTGGAATCAGTGCTCTCACACACCAAGCTGTATGGGCAAAAAACCTTCTGCAAGCAGATCACAGAAATATTAACTCTTTTCCTTGCTGGCTGTCTAGGATGGCAAGGGAAAAAAAATCAGAAATTAAAACCCAGTTATTTTCTAGCCAATCTCTACTGTGACTCCCATTTGGGTCAACCATATCCTTCAAGTTACTTGGAAAATGGACCAGATAGACTCACAGGAGATGTATTCTAACGTTTCATGTAGTCTGCTCACTCACACACACAGTGTAACTTCTCCATGACCCTCCTCAGAAGTTTTGCCTTGGGGATCTGATCACCAATGCCGCAGCAGTGTTGCATGAGCCATAGTACAATCACAGATGTGGGAACAGACTAGGCTTCATGACATAGAGAATAATGGACAGATTACTTAAGCAACAAGGAGCAGGGATGAGGTGGTATGACTAAACTCATCAGCATAAATGCCAATAACATGCATGAGAGTGTCTATCTTTACAGCCAAGGTACAAACGCTTCTTGGCTGGCATCAAACACTGGGTAATGCAGTACTCTCAAGAATAATAATTTTGTGTCCAACTTGAACTAAGAACAGCTCTGGTTCAGCTGGAGCTCAGTTCACCTACAAAGTGGTGCTAGAGCTGTCTGCTCTGCATCAGATTTCCAACTACAATCTCCTCAGAATTGCATATTCTGAAAAATTTTGTTTGAGAAATGTCAAAGCAAAACATTAAAAAAAAGAAAGATTTGACTTTCAAATGTTGATCTTTTCTCTGTTTTGAAATGGCAATCAAAAATGTCATATTTAAAGTTTCCCTTTTCAGAAGAAAACCTGAATAAATAGTCAAAGCTAGTGTTTTCTGACAAAGAAAAAATATTTCAACGCTCTTTTCCTCTTTAGCTGGAAAATGGGACTTCCTTCCTCAGCCCTAGCCAGCCTGAAAACACTTTGCAAACATAAATTAATTCATCCTTTTGGTAGTGGAGTAAGGAAGAGGGGCAAAAGATCTTAAGTGACATGCTTACAATGAACTAAGATGTCTGTTGATAGCACTACAGAAATACACTGTGGCTTCAATCCTATAACATGCCTTCCTGGGCACAGGTTCCCTTGTGCAAGATGCCTGTCTGTGAACACCAGTGATGCCCAGCAGCTGTACCTGTCCTTTAGCATTCTCACCCCTGCGTAGCAAACTCCTCTGGGCAGAGCAGAGCCGTAGCAGTGGAAGTAAAATATTCCAGAGGCTGCCTGTCATGTAACACACATTAAAATCTCAGTCTGGCAAATCTGCTCATTTTGCAATTTGGTCTTCCTGACTACATACCCAATGACTTTCCTTTAAGCTCCTCTTCTAAAAGGTAAAGGAAAAAAAGAACAATGTCCAAGAAAAATGTTTATTTCATGAAGCCATCCAAACTTTTCATTATCTTTCTTTTTCAGGGAAAACTAATAACGGCAAACCACAGAAAGATACACTACATGGTCTTGTCCTCTCCGATGTTACTGAGAGGAGAGGAACATGAAACTAAATAAAGATGTTTACTGACAGACTAATAAACAAATGGGCCCATTTTGATGTAACCTTGATGAATGGAGCATCCAGGTGTTTTCAATAATGGCAATAAGCACTACAACTCAAAGTATTTCTGATTCAAGTATAATGCATTATTAGGCCATTAGAGGCTGAGTATAGAGGGCCATTTGTGCTCAGCCCTATCAATAATGTTCCTTCCTAGCCTACATTTAGGCCAGGGGAATTAGTCATACGGATATTCTATTTAATAAAAACCTAAAGAAGACGCATCAAGAATCGCATTACATTTTAACAGGGTTACAGTAGTCCAGGAGGACCACAAGTTTAATTTTCATAAGAGCATTCATTCCTCAATTATGTCAAACATGAAAATGTAAATGGCAAATTTAATGCTAACAATATCCCTCAAAGCACATTGGCAGGTAGCAACCATTATGTTGAGTGAATGCCGGCTGCATAACAAGCAGCCCCAAACTAGACAGCAGGAGATTAAAATTGCCAAGCTGAGCTCCACTGATTACAGTTGCACGCTGCCAAAAACACCCTTTGTAACACGGATGTGGACTAAGGGTGGATTCTTTCCTCCTGAAGAATTCGCTGACTGTGCAAGGATAGCTATTAATATTGGCCAAAGGTGGTAACCACGAGAAGTGATAGGAGCTACCCTTTGGGTCCTTCCAAGCAAGCACCCTGAGCCAAATTCATCCCCAAGTGTAATTCCACTAAAGAGGAGGGAGTTGCATGCACGGACACGCTTCACTGGCTACCACCTTACACAAGCAGGAATGGCTAAACGGGGAGGAGAAAGAGGATGGAGGTTGGATGCTCACGTCATGTTTCACGGACACAATCTGCAGCTTCCTCAAATGATGCACAGTGAAAAAGCAATTAAAATATTCTGTCACCAGACCACAGTATAATACTCCAAGTACCTCTGTAATGTGTGCAGGAAACCTGCTGCTTTAATAAACATCTGCACCACAGTGAAATACAAATGAAGGGGATAACATCATGGGTTACATCCTGCACCTTCTGAATATGAATCAAACCTCTGCCTTTGTGCAAGTGCTTGGCTTCATTGCTGTGCCATGAGTAACCTGGGACTCCAGCCCTGTTTCCACCTAAAATAATAGCATTGGAAGTCAGATGTGCAACACACAAAGCACCAACTCCCCGGCAGAGCCTTGAAAGGAAAACGTGTTCCTTAAAGTGCACTGTGCTATTACAGGTGGTACTGCTGAACAAATGCAGCCAACACACTTTGGTGATATTCACAGTTCAAGAGTGAGTCGCATTAGGCTCTGCAAAGAGAGCTGTGCCAGCTGAACTCTCTCCAGTTTACATCTCTGCTCACAGAGTAGAAAGTCTGACCACCACTGCTTTACTCAAATGGTTTCTTCAGTACCAAGCAGATTCATCATCCTTACTGAGGTCTCTAGAAGGCTGTTCGTGCATTAACATCACCCTCTGCTTAAGTTTTTGTGTGTTCTCTTGTTTATATAAGGGCACATAAATGGATAGATGTATGTAACAGGCATTTAGTCAAAATATTAATGGATGTTTTCCCATACCCATTAATACATCTTCATTGCATAGCTAGGAAGATACAGGTTTTTTTCAATGTTTGCCAAGCAAAATATTAATTCTATTAACATCTATTCCATGCTTTGACAGGAAATGTTACTTTCTCACTTCATCTACCTGACATCTCCAAACCTATTCACAAAGCAAAGTTCTGCTGAAGCTGATTCACAAGAATGAGACGCTTAACAAAACCATATTTTCAGTAGCTCTTTACAACATAGGCCTGAATTAAAGCTTGGGATTCTTTTATTTTCCTGTTATCCTTAGGCTTTTTCCTCATAGAAACATCTAAAACATACACAAAGAAACACCTTAGGTACAGATCTGTATTTTCACAGAGCCATGCCATTGCTTTAGTTTAAGTGGGAAATCAGCACATTGTTATCATGTTCCTTGGCTTATACCTAGATGTGCATGACCAAAAATCATGTCAGGTAAAAACTTACTGGCCCCACACCCCTGGGAGAAGGGATCTTATCCTATCCACCAGTGTGCATCAGAGCCATGACATCTCCAGCTGAATCCTCAGTATCTTCCAAAATGGCTAGGATAGAACTGGAGTCAGGAAGCACTAAAGCAACCTGGGTTCTGCTAACCCTGCAAGTATTTATTTACTGTTTCCTACTCATCTTCATCTGTGCTGATTCTCCTTTTTTTTTCTTTCCATTTTTGCCACAGAACACTAAGCAAACCTCTCCATAGGCCTTTCTTCTACCTTCTTTTCCTCATGCCCCTTAGAAAAGTCACTAAGTCAGTGGACTCCTGCAATCAGCAGATTCTTCATTATCCTTAATCTCCCACCAGAGCAGTCATCCCTTAACTGTTCTCTCCTCCTGCCACTACTTCTTGCACCTCCACACTGTAGGGTGGCTCTGTAATGCTGTGCTGCTACAGAGTCAACTCTGTTCCCAAATCAAAACCTTGGCATTAGATTGGCATTTTTGAAATATGAGGGGATGAAAAGACATTTCCCTAGTCAGATTCTGCAACTCCTGTTTCTCTGTTTTTTCCACAATTCCAAGCCTAGCACTCTGGTTGTTGACAGATAAAACATACACACTTTACCAACCAGTTTGTTGCACACAGGGACCAACACCAACCCCCACCACACAAAATAGGTTTCTGACGCCAAGCTGTCTCATGAGAAAATTATTTCTAAAGTTTACACTATAGCACAAGAGAAAAATTTGGAACAAGCAAGCTACCAGAAGCATTTTACTGTTGGTAGATTTATCCTTTTCACAAGTCAGCAATAACAAGGAATGAGGCATAATAGCATAAGCAGGATTTCAGACATGTTAAAATACACACACTCATCTGATTCAACTTCCTTATCTCTTGGATGCCTTCCTTTTAAGAGGAGGAATGATTCTGCATCTTGGCCAATAAAAATTGCAATGTTTTGCTTTGGATTATACCAGCTCAGAAGACAGCTTAGCAAGTGGAAGGATGTGTTGGAAGTTAACATGAGCATTCTCAACATGCATTTAGAATATTCTGAATTGCAGAGAGAAAGAGATCAGGTAATGGGGAGAAAAGGAAAAAAATAAAACACAGTTGAGGAAGTTACTTAGTGAATGGAAGAATTTTAGAAGTGATTCTTGTTTGACAAACCAGTCATAAGAAGTTAAATTGGTTTGTATGGATGTTTTGGAAGGAGTGAATATTAAATTCAAATTTCTGGAGCTACAGAGAAATCCACTATGTCTTTGTTTTTTCTTGCCATAACTGAATATTTCAAGGGGGCTCAGTTTTCCAGTCCCATAGAAGAGTTTACGCTCTCTTTAATAGCAGCCACACTTTATAAAGCATACACTCTCCAAACCCAGCAGATGTGTTTTCATGATGATTGGTTCTTGTTATTTCAGTCTCTGTGCCCCAGGATCTTTTCCTCCAAGGGTCACTGCAGGAACCAGCCCAGGACAAGTGTTACAGCATGAGACCCTCTCTAGCAAGAGGCTGTTATGTCAGCACCAAGAAAGACTCAGCTTTCATCAACCCAAAGTGAGGATCGGTTCCCACTTCAGTTCTTCACTTCAGCAAAAAAATTTGATGGTGGCTTCACGAAACCCCAAGGTAACCAAGTTCTTCAGTACTGGAAGGACTTGCCTGCAAGTACACTGAACCAGCACCACTAAACACAGCAATTCCTGGCAGGTCAACACACCTCAGCCTTGAGTCCTGAGTGCAAGCACCCACCTCTGAGCTGTTTTCACGTAATAGAAATTCATCTGGAGGCAGACGTTTTCTTTTCTGGGGTGGGTTATTTTAAGCCTATGTCAGATGCTGTCAGTCACCAGCCTCAGAGAACTGCTCGGACCTCTGGCTTCGCTCTCGCTGTCCCATGAGGAACTTCACAAGCAGCCCACAGTCGTATTGGCATATGGCTATCACCACTCTGCTCCCCAGACGTCTTAAAATAATAAACTGGTAATTGAACGGCGAGTTCAGTGCTGCTGTTTGCAGAGAGCCATGACCACTGAATGATTACGACAGCGGGCAGCGCTACGGAGGTGTTGAAAGAGCCTATTAGTCTGCTTAGTCTAAGGCAGTATGGAGTGTTGATGCAAGCCCTCTGCAAACAAATACCCAGCACAGGCAACACAAAAAGAGCAGCAGCTGGGGGGGAGGCTGTTTCCTCTGTGGGGGATGTTGTCAGAGAAGTGTCATACTTGAATGTGTGAGATATGCACAGAACGAGGTGACCAGGGCTGGAAATGCAGGCAGGGAAGGAGTTGTCTTTGCACTTTGGCTGTAGGTCTTGTGACTGGGGCAAGGCAAGACAAGAGGAAGACTGTTGCTGTTTACTGGCAAGGAGTTGCACCTATCCTGTAACATGTGCCTCTGAAACACATTTCCTGAGATTTAAAATAACCCATTCGATATCTAAGGGCACATGACACACTCAGGAAAAGACAAGGATCACCATATTCACGAGACAAAGAAATAAGCAGGCCTGACCTACACCAAAAGTCTCCCACCAAGAGCCCTCAGGGATGCCCATTCAAGCGCTGCACCTCAGCAGCCATGAGGCTCACAGAGCCCATGCAGGGGAGATGCAAGTCCTAGCCCTGACACCCATCCTTACTCCAACAGGGCTTCCAGCATTGCATGGTGTTTCCATGAGCTGGTAGTTCATGGCTCATCCTCAGGACAGCAGATGCTTTGAGCAGCTCCTGGTGGGACCACAACACATAGCATGTGGCAGAGGCATCATGGCTCACTTTCTCAACAATCAACAGGGCTAAAATAAGGTGGGTTTTATTGCTAAGATGTATCAGATTTGGTCATGGATGTCTCTTGATTAATCATTACTTGGAAGGACCATGGGTCCCTCTGAACAGCCAGAACAGCTGCCTACCATGGTGCAAAGCTCTTGCCACAGAAAAACCTTTATAGATAACATTCATCCTTCCACAAGCACCTAACATTCAAGCAGTATTTTTAAACACTTTAAAGTAATACTATGAGATGCTTTACCATATCTAATTTGGTGTCTTCAAATAGATTCTTTCCCCTCTTCATTTTTCTCATCAGGAGGCTGATCTGACATAATTCAAAAGTTTTGGATTGACCCTGTTTGAGTTTATCAGCTCTTCTGTTACCATGGATCTAGAAAGGAGTTCAGGTCACCTTGCTCCCAAGTTGTTTTCATATGAAAGCAACAAGACACCAAACACCACTTTGGAAAACAGAGGCTTTAAAACAAAATCTGATAAAAAAAGAATATTGCGCAAAAGCATCCCTGGGATCTGAAGGAATAGATCAAATGAAATTACATCTGTTTCCTCAGGCTAAGATTTAAATTGGGAACTACAGGTACTCAAAGAAAGGGGAAATCTTGTGTTGTGAAACCTGGAGTCAAATTGCCTGTTTAAGTCTGATGGCCCTCTGTGCAGAGAAATCTGTGTAACTCAGTCCAAGCCAGATTTGACAAAATCACAGTATATCCCCCCCAGTTCTTATCCTAGGCTTCTTATGTGCTTTTCACAGCAGTCAGCACAGAGGTGCCAATTTGCACCATATGAAGGCTTGGCCCTTGGCATAATGGAGGGGCAAATAAGGGTTGGTGCTGCCCAGTGACTTTCATGGGTGAGGGGGAATTGCAGCTGCCCCCTACCCCCAGGGTCACCAGCACCATCAGGGAAAATAAGCAGTGAGCAGTCAGGGGGATGCCTGGTGATGGGTTTGTCTGCCTAAGGCTGGAGCTGCCTGTAAGGTTGAAGCATCATCTCTACATTTCTTCAGAGGGCAAACCAGCATGAGTGAAATCCAATTTCTCAGTGCAAGGTGCTCAGACATTGTTCCTGAGTGCCGTATCTTTCTCCTTGCCTTTTCCCCCCTCCTTGAGATTGGAGGAAAAGGACGTGCCAGCACAGCCTGCTTGCAGAAGCCACTGCCCAGGGAGAACAGGCATCTCCAAGTGGGATCTGCACAGCAGGCTGGTGCATCTGCTCTGACCCTCCAGGCACAGATGAGGCACTGCGCTTCTCAAAATAACCACATGAAAATGCTACTGCTGCAATTAAGAAGTGCCTCTCACCGCTCTGACTGGAGTAATCCCTTTCTGCCCAAATGCAGCCACGTCCCTGCCTTCAGGGGTCGTTTCTCCACAGCCAGCCCCCTCTGCTGCCGTCAGGCTGTGTTACAGTCCGGCAGGATTAAATGCACTGCCTTGTGATTAGGGCTGCCGAGGATGTCCAGTGGCATAAGCTCATCATATGACTGCATGCTGTGCACATTGGGGTAACCATGTGGAAGAGCTAATTACAAGGCAGGAAATTAAAGCACAAGCTCAGAGGAAGCAATCTTTCAGCACGCAGCAAAGCCAATCACACAGACTTTAGCAACTGTGCCTTAAGGAGCAAAAACAATGGCTGCTGAAGGAGGACCTGGACCAAATATCTCTCTTCCCCTGCTTCCTCTAAACTCCTGCTCTTGTTGTAGCATAGCTCAGCAGTCTAAGCAACATTGTCCAAGAGAGACGGAAACTTTCCTTCATTAAGTGTTCACCAGGACACTCACAGCATGTGCTTAAATTTAGGCATATGGGTAATCTTACTGACTTCAACAGGATGGCTTGTGTGCTTTTTATTAGGCGCATGAAGGAGAACCTTGATGAGTCAGATCCAGGAGGGTCATACTTCTCCAAGATCAAAGGCAGCACAACAGCTCCTACAGCAGAACCCACATGGGTGCAGTTTATTTGCTTTACACTGACCGTGTTTGCGTGGGATGAAGTACAGTCTGCAGGCCAAATTAAGCTCTCTCCCTCTTGTGTTTCATTGTGATTTTTTTTCTTTTTGAGCATGTCAGCAGAACAAGTTGATTTTTGACAGCACAGAGACTTCCAGATGAAACTTGGGGATTGTTTGCAAGCTGCCATTGCACTAAAATACAGAAAAAGAAAACAACCTGCAGTACAGCTAAGTGAAGTGTTAAGAAAGTTAGAATGTTTTCATTGGCACCTAGACACCTCTGTGTCCCCCTTCCTCAAGATTTAGCAAGATGGAAGAACTAACTGCCAGACAGCTACTCCTTCTGACTTGAGAATTTGCATTTACTCCTACTGTTTGCTTTGAAATCTCTACGCCTGCAGAACCAGGATAGTAACATGTCTTTGAAATATCGCCTCCCTCTGGCCTATTCCTCCAATCCAAATTATCACCCAAGCAAAGAGTGCAAGCATGACCCTCCCTGGCTAATAGACAAGCTCTGGAAATAACGTCACAGTCATCCTCTAGTGTAGATGGCTGCAAATAATAAAATAATAAGAGCTTGCTTTTGGCTTGCTAATTTTGCCAACACTGCTCTAGGTCAAGGGGTGAAAACATGGAGAGCTGTCAGATCACATAGGGATCTCGATGGATCAGCTGTGACTTGAGGAGAGGATCAAAGAGTTCACAGCTTGTTGCCTACTGCTGAGCTGGGCAGCAAAAGTGCACAGGACAAGCAACAGCACAAACCTCTAGGAAAGGCAGAGTAGCAACTCTGTGATTAATGAGGAAGAAATCCCATGTAGGCCTCTTGCCATCTCAGCAATTCCCAGTTTAAATTGCTGTATTTAACATCCAACAGCCTTTGCATCAAGTTTTCTTACAATGTGAACTGTAAAGTCAAACTCAAATGTACAAGCCAAACTGGTTTATTTCCAATGAATGTGCCATCTACTTGGCAACCAAAAAGACTTAAATGCTTCAAACCAGACCCAAGATCACTGTCAGCTGAAGACAGCAGATGAATACTGTGAGAGCATGAACTGGAACAGAGCAAGGTCTTGTGTCAGTGCTTGCCTTCCTCACTCTACCACCAGTGCCAGAAGCATTGCAGAATCCAGCTAATCCCTAAACATAACCAGAAGTAAAAGCCACAAGATATATTTTGAACAAAAATCAACAAGGATCAGGTTTGTAAAGCCAAAGAGTGTTGCACTGGAAGGCCATTTTTTCAGGGCTAAAACACTTTAACCTTTATCACCCTTGTTCACACACAGATTGACCAAATAACCAGAACCAGGGAGTTTTCCACTAACACATCCATAAATGTATCTTTCCTCTGAAGCAATGGAAAACTTTTAAGGCACTTAGATGCCATGATGAGCATGGCATTAAAAAATGTAGATAGATAAGATAAGGCAGGGGATTGTCTGGCAGGAGTCAGCAGCTGTAATTTGACAAGATGATAATTTCCCTTGTGAATGCCAGGATAGGGCAAATGTGGCTCTCACATCTTCCATTAGCAGGGCAACAAACACAAAATATTCCTCTAGGAGAATCCTGTAAAAATTTAGTGATGTCTAGAGTCACTGAGAGAGTCAAATACTTCAGTCTTAAATGGGAGACGAAGGAGTGAAAGGGACAGCATCAAGTGCTGACAGCTCATCAGAGCTCAGACCCTAAGTGAAAGCGAGATCAGTGCTTGGATTAGGACACTGGTAAAAAACACAGTGCTGAGGAAGAGACAAGATCATTAAGCACAAATTCTACAGAGAGATAGAAGCAAAAATTAATTTTGCTTGTGTGTCAGCTTCCTTCTCACTAGCTCTGAAGGCTCACAGGAAAGAAAAATCACTGTAAAGTCATCCCTTCAAATAAATTAGTGTTAGTCTCCTATATCAGAGGAACATTTTGCTGCAAGAAACTTGAGGCAAAACCAATATGTGGGAATAAAGTACAAGTGCAGGGAAAGTAAGGCAATGCCTTTAAAATGCATTTGAAAGAAATACCATTTCCTTCCTTGCATATCACATACATTCCTTGAAAAAGCTTTCTACAGCTATGCAGCTCATGGCTGCACTACCACAAGATAAATTTCACCATTTAAAAATGCACACCTCTTTTATATGTTTTAGTGGGTTTTTTAATAATTCCAGCAGAGCTTGTTTTTTATGCCCAGGAGTCCCTTCAAATTTAGTCAGCTATAGGCAATGGAGCAAATTTGGGTAAACTATAGAGACCTTATCATAATTGTATTATTGTAACTAATAAATGATGCTATGAACATCAATTCATGCATAAGCTTTTTTTCACATAATTCTGAAAACACAAACTCATTTTTTTCTACCATGTTTCTTGAATCACTAAAGGAACAGCACCTCTGCAGTGACAGCCAAGGGCTGTGCAGGAATGCAATTCAGACAAACAAAAAAGAGGCACACTCACCCCTCAACATCAAAGGTTGAGTATAAAGGCATAAACTTCCTATAGCTCACACAGAACAAGAAATACATTTCTTTTTTGTCTTACTGCTGGGTAAGGCATTTTCTATATAAAGTTTAAAAAAAGATACAAGATTGTTTTTTTTTAAAGGTCTTGAACAAATTTTAAGTGCTATTGCTAGAGCTCAAGTGCACAGGGTTTACCAGGAGCTCTGTTGTCCACATTACATTACTATAACACATGTGAACGTGCACATATCATAAGCTCTGGTAGCTTCTATAGTCATTAGCCATTTTTTCAGAGTTTTTCTCCTTTGCTTGGTTTTTGGCTGTAAGGAAGAGTTCTGGTCCCCTGCAGCAGCGAGTACCTGTGCTCATTTCTCTGGTACCATCTTGACACAATAGTGTTTTATAGTCTTCTACATGCCCACCAAGACACAGAAATGGAGAGTGGAGAAGTTCCCATCATCCTGATGTGCTGGGAAGTACCTGTGGTGCTTCAACCAAGTTTCCCCCAGAGTCTGCACCCATCCCTCCATCTAAGGCAGTCACATACATGAAGTTAAACAATGAAAAGTGTGTTGAGTCAAAAAGTCTGTAAATAAAACTATGCCACAGAACTCCCCCAGCTGACATCAGCATCCTAGCACACAACAATAGATACCCTTTGAAGCTACAAATGCACTTCTGCAAAATAAATAAAGGTATAAATCACAAATCCTTCCATGACAAAAGTGAGGCAGAGTTTACTGTGAAAGCAGAGCAGAATATGAGAAAGAGGCTAAAGGGTTTATTTTTTTTGTATGCATACATATATTTATATACATATATATATATGGGTATGTTACCTTATCAAGAGATTTTATTATGGAAAAAAGAAATCCTATCTTAGCGGGGTAGAAAGGTCAAGGTATTTTAAATTAATTTTTCCACAATTTGTGTCTGACAAACTGATGCTGTCTAGGTAAGTACTGCTATCTTGGATGAGCTCAGAGCCAGCAAAACAAGGTGATAAGGAAGGGACATCATCTCAAAACCAATAAATCTCCTTCCCAGATGGCATTTTTATCTAAGAGTGCCAAAAGAAGCCAGACAGGAAATTTGTGGACCTATATCATGGTAAACTCATTAAGAGTAAGTGAGTTTCTGAAAGACTAAAAGTGAGTTAATCTGGTGCCTTTGATTAAAAAAGGACCTCAGCACTTCAGCTCCATCAGCCTAATGTTTACAATATATAAAATAATTTAACCCACCAGAGCATCAGTCCCATGAATATCTATGGAGAAGATAACACAACCAGCTTGCATTTTAAACAGGTTTCAAAAGGATGTGCTAAAACTGATGAGTACAGCAGCATACTGAGGCTTCCCTGGACAGATTGAGAGTACTCCTGCTCAGAGTGTTTCCAAATAACCCCTGAGTTCAGTCTTAAGGCTAAAACACATAAGTATGGGGTGACAGGGGAGCATTAGAGCACAGGACCTTTTCTATAAAGCAGCCCGGTCCTTCTGCTGTGTTTCAAGAGATGAGACCTGGAGTGGAGATTGCCTCACTCATAATAATGGACCAAAATGACACCAGGAATCCATCCAGGACAGAAGATCCCTGGAGCAGCCAGCTGTGTCCATGATGTCTGTCAGAGGCTGGCAGGGAGGGGAGACATCCCCCTCAGGCATGTGACAAGACACCTGCTTTTGCCCAGAAGCAGGAGGTAGGTATGACAGTTTAGCCCCAGCTATCTCTACCCGGGTTTTGCAGCTGTGAAGTCAGCATAATAAAATTCCCCTGCTTCCCAAGAGGGTTAATACAATGAGATACTCCACGCAGTCAACTGCTATTGTAACAGGATCAACCAAACCCAACTCTGAGTCCTTCTAGTCCCACAGACAGCTGCAGCCCAGGTCTGGCTATAGAAAAGCCATACTTTGGCTGCATCACTTCCATGCTCCAGATATCTGTTTGCAGCTAAATCAGCTTCTGGAACAGCTTCAGCTCTGAATTTGGTGACACTGGACTATGGTTGTCACCCTGCTCTCATCCCACTGCTCAGCTGTGGGACACTCCTCAGCTCAAAGATCAGCTCTCTAGACAGGGCTAGTCAGACCACCAAAGATAAGGACAGCCACAGTCTGTACCACTGAAATAGATTAGACACTAGGAAGTCACTCTCTTATTCTCATAGAAAGACAACTGATGGTTTTGAAAGTTACTGGTATTATCGTTGGACAGATTCAAACATTCATGGTAACCACCTTTCAAACTCTCAGCTCTGATTTTCCTTAGCATTAGAAGATAAGCGATTGTTTACTTTGCTCTGGTTTTTTAAGACAATAAAAGCCTTTTCCATATACTTTTTCAATTGCAGCCATAAAGTATTTGTGCAAGAATGAACATATTGTTGGCAGAGGAAGCATATTTTGTTCTTAAAACTAATATTTAACTAATGCTCAGAAATGCATTTATGTAATCTGTGCTCTGTTATACTGATGTATTAATAATGAAATTGTAGCTCTCCAAGAAAGTAATGAACATTAACAATGGAAGTGGAATCAGAATCCTATAATGCAAGAAATACTGCTTGGTCAGCTGGGCACAGAAGGTGCATCAGTGATTTGAGTAAGAACATGAAAGGACCATAACGATAATGACTCACATTGCATTTGCATAGTTAATGCCTTTCAGCCAGAGAGTGCTCTCTGGACTTTATAAACTGCTAGCCCAGGAGGTGCCAAGATGTTGCAGAAGGATGATAAGCACCAGCAGCCTTTGAGAGACCTCTCTACCGACATATTTGGGTAGGTTCTGTAATGTTTGTCTTTCAGATGTAGCAGCCAAATCTTCCTTTCAAAAAGCACTAGTCCTTTTGATTCCTGTGAAGCACACTCATCATAAACAGCTCACTCCTATTCCGGGTCCCAGTCATTGTCCTGAATGTTTCTGTTACTGCCTCTTTGATGCTGACCCATTCAGAGGTATTTGTTTCACACAGAAGCTTGTTCTCGCATATTGTTCCCACCTGCACATTCATGGTGGGTACCATAGAGATGTCTCCACTGTGCTCCTACACCAGGCAATTATAGGCTCAAGGGCTGCACTCCCACTGGGATATGCCATGGTATTTCTTCAGTTTCCTGGTCCTCTCCACCATCCAGGCTGAGAATTTTTCAGATGACACAGCAGCTCTGGCTTCTGGGATGTGCCTCGGTTTCCTTACCATAATAAACAGGGAGGAGAGGGGATCTTTGCTCTACATAAGTCTGGCTGCAGCCACTATGTCCCTCCAAGCATGGAAGTACTTGGTAACCTAAGGGCTGCAAGCGTGAAACATATGTTTTATAACAATTTAGACATAGATGCAGAAATTTCGTTTTTTAGAAACCCTCTAAAGGCTTCTGCAGACAGCTGTAATGCTGCACGCAGCCTTATAGACAAGGGAGTGTCTGATAGAATAAGAAACGGAAAGTGTTGTTAGCCAGCTAAAAGCAGGTTGGAATTTCATCCTTCCCTAGTTTGCTTGAAGGTAACATGGGCTTGCAAATAACTATAGTTTGAGAAACCTTAATATTTCTATCAAATGCTACTGACTAAGAACTCAAACCACAAAACATAAATACAGATATTCCTAATTTCCTACTACAAGAGGTGAGTGGACTTCCTAAGCCACAGATCAATAACCAGCTGAAGCATCTCTAAAAGCAGTAGTGCTAAATGAATCTTCCCATGCCACACACTGGTGTCTTGACAACAGTTTTGTGGTAGTCTGGCACTTACTGAAGGTTGGGTCATTCCCCTTCCCCAACCCCAAACAGATTTCAATCTTCTTTGATTTTCCATGCATGAGTGGCCAGGCTGAATGAGCAGATCTGTTATCAGCTGCAAGGAGTCTGGGTTTACAGCTGTTGACTGATAACTCCCTGCAAACTCCCCATCCATTGCACCAGGTCTTGCTTCTCTTTGCTTATCCTCCTCAGGGATCCCAATTTGAAGTTTTGTTTGAGGGAGCCTCTACCCTGGTGCTTCCCCCTCTCATCCACTTCCCCACTCCTGTGCGACAGAGCCAGGGTTTAAGCATTGCGCTGCAGTGCTGGATTTTGCCAGATAAAGACACAGAAGAGTTTTGTGTCCTATGGCAAAAACATAAAAAAATAGTTCGCTGGCAAAAAACATCCATGATTTTGATTCTTGTGCCTTTTTTAGCAAGAACAGTGATTAAAGCAAACAGGAATAGAATTTACACTGCTATTATCTCTGGCAGAAGAGCAGTGCGTTGCAGATGTACAGCCCATGACTTCTGAGATAATGCGCTGCTCTGATTGTTTGATTTCCCAGATTCAAAAGTCAGTATTTCCAAAACAAAGAGCAACAGAACAATTCCCTGGGAGAAAGTACAGTGGTAGGAAGCATCTTGCTCACATGCACAAAACCAAACCATTTGGTTTGTGTCAGGGGAATAATTGTCAGCCGAGACCCCAGAGATGGTAAATTGAATTGTCTGTTCTGCATATACTAATGGGAACTCAATGTTATGTCAAATAATGTCCCAAGATGATGTGAGCCTGAAAAGCAAGTTGTTAACAAGGAGAAAGGCTGAAGCTGCTTTTCCATTTGAAACATGTCTTTGCATTTTCCCTCCAGACTTGGAGGATTAGGGTGATAAAGGAATAGGATTTGCTAGGAGTATTTTAGCTGACTAATGCATGGAAACAATGCAGATTGCTTGAATCCTGTTTGTGCATTAATCACCAAATCTTTTTTTGTTTTTTTGTTTTTTTTTTTAATTGGCCTAAGAATGGGAACCATGCTGGTAAGGAAAATTATATTAATCATTTTCCCAGGACTGAAGTTACCTATATAGCCTTTATACTCAATTTTTGACACAGAACAAAGAAGGACAAATCCTCAACTGCCTTTTGGTATACTTGAAAACTTGATATTTAATTGCAACCATTTTAACTGCTTGTTAGTAGTCAAGGTGACAGTGAAAACTGAGGTTGCTGAATTGCACAACATACCTTATAGACAGAGAGCAAGTCTTAGAATGGACATGTATATATTTCAAAATATTTCTTTGAAAACAAGAAACCAAAGTGGTAAGCCTAGGAAAATTTTAATTTTTAATTTAATTTCATTTAAGCAAAGTTTAAATGACCTATTACAGGTAGAATGTGTCCACCATAAAAATAATTTTGACCCAGTCTTACTGAATCCAGTAAAACTTCCATAAGATTCAGGAGGAATGGAAGACCTTGCTTAGCTGTTTCCCTGTATAAATGTGATTGTCTTTGATCAGTGGATTAGAGCTGATGATTTGCACTTTGTTTCTCCTCCATTTCAGGTAGCAGCTCTGAAGCACCAGAACACTGCTGCTGCATTGGAGATAGCAATTATTTTCTTCATAAAAAAAAACCCACACTGATTGTCCAGGATGAAAATGTGGTCAATCTTGTATAAACCTATCCTGCAACTAGGATAGGTGAAAATAATGTTTTTAAAAATGCTGCTCCACAAGGGATCAGCTCTGTCACAGGCTGCCCCATAGATGAGGCAGGATGAGCAGGGACCCAGCATGTGGTGGGCACAGCCTGAGAAATGGGGACAGCTGCTTCTCAAGCTGAAGTCAGGTCTTCTCACCATCCAGTCTCTCTTGTGCTGCTCAGAAGATCATGCCTTGAGGAAAGCTTCCTGTGCTGGTCTAGTAGCATTTCTTGGATTGCTTTCCCACCATAAATCCTCAACTTGCTTGCCAGGGGGAAGGCAACAGAAATCAGAGGAACAATGAGAGCCTCAGACCACCTACACCGCAATCAGGAATGCCCACACGATCCAGGGACATGCTTCTGAGACCCTGTGCAGGCGCCAATATCAGTGAGAAAGTTTTCTGATTTATAGTCTTCATTCCCATGCTGGAGCTTGGCCAATGGCCATCATGTCCGAGACCTTTTCTTCTAGCCAGGTGTTCATTTCACAGCTCTCTGGCACTCCAAGAGCTGTCTAGTACAAAGCTGACTGTACATCTTTTGTTTCTTTATAGATAAGGCTTTCCACTCCAGCAATATTTACATCATAATCTTCTTGCTTTCCCATTTACGGCCCTGTGCTTTATTCTTCCATAGCATCTGCAAGGCATTGACACTCAGAGCTTTGCACAGGAAAGGCTCCTCATGATCCATCTGTCTCTTGGGTGCTGTCCTGCTCCACTTGAGCTCAATGGGGCCTTTGCGGGTAATATCAGCTAGAGGCTCTACCAGAGAGCCTCAGACTGCAAGTGTTTAACACATCACAGTACAGAGGACAGGTTTTTTAGTTCACTCTTGAGCCAGTGATGATTTCTGTGAACAAAATGCTTCTCTGTATAGCAGAGGCTGCTCTAGTTTCCACTGTTGCATTCAGATATGTGAGAACTTCCCAGCTGCCCACCACCAAAGCTGGAAGTAACATCCATTTTGGTGTGGTCACCAGACAGCAGGTAACATCTACTTAAACAGCAGGAAGAATACTTGTTTTTTGTTTATCCTCTGGCCCTTTTCCCTCATAAAAGAGCCTCAAGTGGCAAATAGGCTACACTCAAACCAGAAGCAATGTCATAGGTACCAGATGAGCACTGCCAGGGAATAGGATATTCATTATATTCAACCTCATGATGCTATGGTTGTATCACAAATAATGGACCTAAAAGCAGTTTCCCTTACCTTGCTCTGTTTTCTTGCAGCCTGTTTCCTTCTTGCCTTGACCATTGTTTAATCAATTCAATCTTTACACAGTCATTTTTCCATATTTTACACAGGCATACTGCATAAGTATAAATGAAAACATATGGGTCTGTGAAGTCAAATCCCACAGCTTTATCTGCCCTTAGGATATCTTTTCTTCATGCCTCAAATTCTCCAATCCCCTCCCCCAGTATCTCCTACCCATGAACCTTGCAGGTGCTGTGTAACAACAGCTGGATGGCCACCACAGGCATTTTTCACAACATCAGTCATCATTGTTCCTAAACATTTTCAGAGGGGATTGCTGATGAGGTTGTAAGGCCTTTTCAAGATGACCAAGAAATACGATAGCCCCATTTGTATCCTCCAGCCCTGAGGAACCTCTTTGGTAAGAGCCCAGCTGCAGGGAGGTCTGCAGTCCTTGAGAAAGCCTTAAAAGCTTTAGTCTGAGAAAGTTTAAGAAAGCAATGGTGTTTCCAAAGGGAAGTGCAAGCACGTAGCTGGCTGACCTTTCAGGGCCTTTGTGGCATCATTGCCCTAAAAAAGAGAAGCCACAGATCACTCAGTACTGTTCCTTGCAAACACTGACATTTTGAGAGTGTTTTCTTCCTCCTATGTGAAAACTTGACACTTTGACATACTATGTCAGAGGAAAAGGTTGCTTATTTTTTCATCTAATGAACATTTCAGTTTGATTTCTCCATAATGGAGTATCCTGCCATGACTCCTGGAGCTCCCACCCTCAGGAACCCTTGCAACTCCCCCGTGGTCCACACTCGATCCCTCCAAATCAGAGGGGATTCATAGCAGTCCCTGAGCAAGAGCAAGCACTCCACAAAAAAGCCACCCCATCCCTTAGTGGGAACAGAGGTCTTGAACAATTTTTCAATTTTAGAAAGTCCATAGTAGTTTTGATATGGCAAATAGTCCAGGCCAAAGGATAAAGGGGCCTGTGGCTTTCTGACCTCCCAGAGAGGTTTCAAGAGCAGGGAACAGAGGTGTTCATATCCTGCTGATTCCAGGCCAGAGAAGGCAAGTTCTGCCATGGGATGTCTCTGCTTCACCTAAAAAGAGTTGATACCCAAGGAGTCATAATTTCCTAAAGTGATAGAATATAGAATCTTAGAGCTGTTTGCTTTAACTTTCTTCTTTAGGAGATACAGGCTGCACTTCTGGTTCAGTCCTCATCAAGGTGTAAAAGGTATCTCTGCATTTCTCCCCTTGTGTCTCAAGGCTCTCCCTCAGCAACAGAAATTTGTTTCACAGAGCTGCACCTGCAGCACAGCTACCACCTCTCAGGGGGTGCTTTTGGCCAGGTTTGCACCCTACTGGTGCTAACAAAGGAGAGAATAACTTTCTTTTCAGTAGCAGATTGAACGGTGGGAAACCTTGGGAAGTCCTAAATATATGTTGGAGCAGTGGGAATTCAGCCAGTGCCAAATTGCCTCATGAATGGAAGCTTAAGTGAAGCTGTCTGCCACATATTATTCTAATTCTTGAGAAATTAGGATATTTTTCAGCAGGCCACTTCATGACACATTTGAGGGTCAATTTTAAATCTTTTTTTTGGCACCAGTGGTAGAAAAGAGAGATTATTAAGTACCAGTCTTCTGTTAGCAGAAGCAAAGACCATGCGTTCTATTTCCCAAACATAACATTGAACTTTCCCCCTAGACCTCCACGGTTCAGTTAAATGGAATAAACAAATAAGGATCTTTTAGCTGACTAACTGGAAAGTATTCTTCCTCTTAATGAAAATATGCTGAGCAAGTACTGAGGAGATAGAGGGAGTCTTTCCAGAGCAACTTCTATGTACTTATTTCATGTTTTGTTTGACAGAGACAGGCAATTGAAAAGAACCCCACAGCAGAGCAGCATACAACACAGGAGCTTCATCCTCAGCCTGTCACTGATCTCAGATGTCTATCCTTGCACCTTTGCCATCAGTCACAGTGACCACATCAGAGAACTAAACGTCAGTAGACTTGGCTTAACTTCCATCCTGCCTCATGATCTGCTCTATGCTAATGTTTTCCTCCTCTGAATCCAATTACCTTATTCTTCACACCAGGAAAGGTGTATTATTGCACGCTCAGAGTATCAACTTTACAGTGTCTACAAATCCAAGGAGACTTTGCTAGAGGATGCCAACTGCATCCAAGAGCCAAGAACTCACACAGGAACACTTTAACTTGCAAACAACACAGAGACCAAGGTTATGCTTATCTAAGTACTGGGGAATAAATGGTTTGGGACAGGGAGGAGGCATTGGGAAAACCCTTTTCTTGCACATGCCAAGTCACATGTCTCCCAGCACACAGTCTGCAATGCAGCAAAGATGGGTGTGGTCCAACACAAGGAGATCGTGCTACCCTGACTCCTGTATTACGCTGAACACACACTTTGCACACCCCAGAGTGTTCTGTATGTGCCTTGCACACAGAGGCATTTTGACACACTCTTTTCCATTGTTTTCACCATGCCCTATGAGTCGCAGAAGCACTTGTGATGTTTTACTATGGATCCTGCTGAAATCAGCATCTTCACGCACAAGCCATACACAGCAAGGGACCTCTGCTACAACTCTGCCACACAATAAGCAAAGGTATTTAAAAGGCACAGGGGATAAAGACTTGCAAACATACTGGTCCTCATTCCAGCTTTAGAAAGAAGAAAGCTGCTTCAGATACCACTGAATTCTTGATGAACAAGCTAACATGCTGCAGGAAAACATCACCTCCTTAAATGGTACCTACTTGTAGGCATAAAACCAAAGAAGAAGTTAGTACCTTCAAAAATAAGACTAATTCTCTAGTTAAATCACAACAAATTTCAAAGGAAGGAAGAAACAAACAGCCCAGAAATGAATAAATTCTGTGAAAAGTACAACAAAATGCCAAATCTTACAAATGCCATATCTTACAAAATGCCATATCTTACAAAGCACTAAACAGAAGTCTTTAAACCTTCAGACGCCAGCTTATCCAATGCTCTATTCTGCTCTTCTCAACCCAGGATATGTGAGGATACTTAAGGAATGCAACCCAGATGTTTATGCTTTTTTCAGATATAAGCCTTTCTGAAACACTAAACCAGTGAGATGGGTAGAATTTTTCAGACACCAGACCCCAGCCTGTTAATTACAAAGCACATAGGCTTGTCTGGCTGAGCTGTGTAAAGCAGGGAGCAACCACTTGTGCTAATGAATACTGAAACAGAAGATTCAGAAGCTAGAGGCACTTGACAATATTTTTTCTTCTATGCTTGACTTTTCAATGGGATTGCAGTCCTCCATCTTCCCATCCAGGGAAGATCCTGTTCCCAAGTTAATTTTGGAAAGGTAACTTCTGCAGCAGCTCCTGACTTGTGCAGTCCACAGCAGAACCACAATATATATCAGCCATTCGGGCAAGCACGTTGCCAGAGGGATGCTGAGAGGGTGGTTAATCCAAAATTCATATTCCAACACGTTGCCCGGGTTTGACTTGTTTCCGGGCTCACAGATGTGGACAAGCCAAAATAAATAAAAAAGCCAGTGAAAATAATTACTGTCATTATTTCTTGGCAACCACTTTCCAATGTATATAATTTGGCACAATTTTTTATTTTACGTGCCTGCAGATAGCTTTAAAGGTATTACTGGCATTTGTACATGTGAAAATAAACCAGATGCCTTGACTTGGCACCAGCGTCAGGTTTTTCCCCAAACTGCCCATTTCTAGTAAAGGTTGTTACCAAAAGGATGTTGGTGATCTAACTGTGATAAGCACAAGAGAGGTGCTCTACACTCTAAAATACAAAAACCTCCTTAGGACAATGTTCTCCACTGATTAAAGCTATCAGTTCACCTCAGAGCTGCTTTTGTTCCATTTCTGTCAGGACTGAACCACGGCGCAGAGCAGTCTCCCCCTTTTCCTTCATCTTTCAGAGGCTCCAAATGAAAGTATGCTGGAGCTAGGTCCCCTTGGAGCTCAGTCACTGCCTTCCCCAGTGCAAGGAGGAAGACAGACACAGTATGGCTGAGTGTGTATGGTTTTAGACTGGGAGTACAGAACCTGCCTTTTTAGTCTAAAATTTACCTTACAGCTACTGAACATCCCAGATACCCACACTGCTGCTCTATCCCATAGTTTTCCTTCCCGCTATTCATCTGAGCCCTCTACTCCTTCAAAAAGCTCTTGAGGGGTCACAGTTCCTGCTAGAGGCTCTAGATGCTCTTGTANTTTCAGAATTTTATTCCATTACCTCTCTTGCTGCCCTTTGGGAAAGGAAAGCCCTTATCCCACTAGACAGATAAACCACAGAAAGGTAAATTATAATACAAGGTCCTAACACATGCAGTTACTGCATAGGCTCGGGTTTCTTTATTTGTATTTTTTTCAAAGACTAAAACCACACTATTATTTTTCTTTTTCATAACAATCACAGTAATAAGAGCAGAGCTTGGAAAATACTGAAGTACAGAACTGGCATTTCCAAAGCCTCTTGGCTGTCCCACTTTGCACTTGAAGAGCTATCTTCTTGGCACTGTCCTCGACAGCCCAAAGACATAGTATGTGTTCCATCACATT
>WEIV01019342.1:18744-49212 GCA_013390005.1 Calyptomena viridis | reverse complement strand
TTATTCATTTTATTACATTTTGTTGTAAGCCACTGAACCAACTATCTATCTGCGTTGAAGTTTATTTGGTTAAGTTTAGAAATACACAGAAAATGAGCATTTCAGAGCTACCTTTGCCTTTCTTACCTAAGGCAGAGTTCAAGACACTCTAGGCTAGATTTCAAAGCTACCAAGCCTGCAGGAAGCAGTAGGTCCATAAACACCCTGAAAACCCAAGGCAGGGCTACTCCAGTGTNTGAAGCCTAAAATGTGCCCACTTGGCAGGGGAGTGCATTAATTGCTGTAGAGGACCTTCACAAAATTCAGACAGCCCCAAACTAGTTTTCTAATACTTCTGATTCCTGACACTGGAGTATTTAATGGCTAGCATATGTGATCCATTTCACTACTAACTACTAGTACAGCCTCTCCCTGCAACAAAACAAATGTTGGAAATGATGGAAAGAAACAGAGTTAACTAAACTAGCTACAACAAGTTAGAAGTTGTTTTATTTAATGGTACTCCTGGAGCTTGGCCACACTAAATATTCAACCATTTGCAGAAGCAAGACATAAAATTTGACTCTAATTCACTGATCTTTCTAAAAGCATAACTTTGCGTTAACCCAAACTTCTACGTTCAAACAGGTGTCTGCCATGTATTCATTTACAGCTGCACATCAGAACCATCTGCACCTCCTGGATTCCTATGTTCAGAAGGGAGAGTTAGATTAAGTGTGGGTTATTTCAACTAAATATGCCTTTGAGCATTGCATTCACTACAGGTTGTTTGAAGCTAATTCAGTTCCTTGACTTTATGGCTTGAACTTCAAAGCGAAAGAGGAGCTAACAATAACTTACTTTCCTATGGGTTAAACACACAGCTATTTCTTCATACGACAGGAAGTGCCTCTTGGCAAGTCTCTGCCCATATCGTGAGGAAAGGCATCAACTAGATACCACCTAGAACAGTTTATGGTCTCTCATGGTACCTGCCTTCAGCCCAGCTCCCCAGAAAGCAGAACCACAGCTATCCTACTCGCATAAGCTTGGCAGAATGCAGCTCTAATTTATCCAAATCTCATTTCCTACTGTACAGAAGAAGGTGAAAGGCAGAGTTCGTGCCAGAATTAGACCATTCTTACTCTGTTCTGAAACATCACACCTCCCATCTCGCAGCAAGTGCCAAGTGTAGGTGACACAGAACAAGTGACATTTTCCAAGAACTGTCTGTTCTGCTTTAACTGCAAGGGGCTGATAACTGCTCTGCAAGTACCCACTGCTTGGGGCAATCAACACATCTGTACATTTTCTTTCACCAAGCAGTAAAAAATTACTCTCCAGCTGAGGCAGTAAACACTCCTGCATACTTGCAATGGTTGCCTAATTTGTTCTGCTAATTTGTTGTTCTGTATGAGAGCACTACTACCTGCTATGGCAAAGCCTTGACAAAATCCACTGCTGGTAAAAGGCTACTGAAATCATCTGGCATAGATTTACTAGAGTGTTCCTTTGCTTTTTAATTCAGTACTTTTCCCAGATAAATTTGCAAAGAGGTACTATTTCTTTTACAGCTGTTTTGATTGTAGTGGCACTTGTGTATCTTGTTAACCCAGAAGGATTTGGTTTCAAGAAGGGTCAGTTCCCCAAAATAATAAACGAGCTATCTGATTAGACTGACAAGCTTTCCAGAAGCCCTAATGAAACAAACGCATGGGTCCTGATGGGGAGCATCTCACAATCAATCCATTGACAACTGAATGCCATGGGGCACAGACAAACTATGTGGCCAAAGAAGCAGCCCCATGCCAGTATCACACTGGGCTCTGCTATATTCTGTTTACCATTGATATTATACCGATTTGCTCAGAAAATGCTTGTTTCAGGTGATGTCATTGCAGGGAAAGAAACTGGTGGACAGGGTAAACCAAGACTATGATTAAAGAGCAAAAGCTTTTCCATGATAATTTGTTCCTCTCCTCAGCCAGAACATAAAGCTAAATCTCATTTCCATAGAGGTCTCCATATTATTCCCTTCACAATCCCTCTTGTCTTCTAAAACACACATACATGCCATTAGGCAATAAGCTTAAGGATATCAAACAGCATGTAATTAATGTTAACAACTGACTCAATTTTCCTTTCAATAGTACTTTGTGGTCTTCCTGAGCAGACTTTAGAAGAGAAATAGAAGAAATCGAATACACACCAACTAGCAAAAAATAATACACTCCTAAAAGGGAAAAACAAACAGAGCTGGATGTGACTGTGGAACCTATATTCAACACGTACTCAATGCTTTGCCTTTCACAGGCACTTTCACTCACTTCCAGCAAGGAGTAGAACGGCAGTAGTCATTTGCCAGCTTCTATATATGTGTATTCTTTCTACTCTTGACTACATGCATTTTTCTAACAAGTTACTATGTCAATGTCAGGACTTTGGCATTGAGCTGTAGCTCAGTGTTCCAGACCTCAAGAACCATGTTCAAGTCAGAGTAGCTTTTATAAGGCAGTGCAAGATTATTTTCTTCTGTAAGGGTACCATCTAGAGTTTTGGAAGTGGTTATGCTGTCCACTGGTCAACAAATAGTCTGAAATTGTTACCCAGAGGTGGAAAGTAGCTACTGGAAGTAGCCATGATCAGATACAGCAAATTCTCAGTGATCTACATTCCAACAAGACAGCAATAACTCTAACATAGTCTGAAAAATTAAAAATCTCTACTGACTATACAGCTTTGTTGCAACAGACAAGATGCAATAGCAATGTTTTAACAAAACCAGTGAAAGCTACTGCTGGAGTTTCAGGAGGTCATTATGCATTGTAATGAAGATATTTTGTCACATTTTCCAATCATTTTATTGCTTTTGTTCACACAGAGACAGTTATTAGCATGTATTCCACTCATCTGAAGATACATTTCCACCCTCAAAGGTTTTGCCTGTAACCAGGAATTGTTGGTTCTCCAAATGAAAGGTATAAAGATGCACAAATTAGTACTTTGTATCTGGCATAGATGCAACAGCATTTAGAATATAAAGGCTAAATAACATGCTTAGAACACACGTACATGTGCAAGATCCCCATACACATGGAAATAAACTGAGCATCTCTCATGTCCTCCCTCATCACTCAATAGGGAGATGTGAAAACTTCACTCAAAGCATTTGCAACAACAAGAAGAGCGTTCACCTTCTTCTCCTGATGGGTGGTGGTTTAAAAGCCCAGAGTCACGGTCCCGTTACTGCACGCAGAGACAGGCTCTGTGTTTAGATTTGTGCCAAGCTCAGCTCCAGGACCCCAAGAGGACTCTCAGTTCTCTGCACAACGGGAGGTCAAAACACAAACCAAATAGAGGCTGTTCCTGGGAAGATAGCACTGAACTGCATGGGGGAAATAGATTAAAAAGAATAATCATCAAGTAGGTGCATGGTGTTCTCAAACCAGCATTTTAAACGTGTTGTTATTTGAACTTGGAAGGCAACTTGAAACAAAAGTACATGCTAGTTCACTCTGCAAACAGGCTACAATTCATAAGTTACCCAAACCCTGTCACCCGGACCATCAAAATCAATGTTCTGGGAATAAGTGCTAGGCAAGCCCCACTCTACTTCTGCAATGGCTTAAAGACAAGTGGCAAATATAAGCCAGTCGCCTGAACTCTGATGTTGTGCACAGAAGTGCAGCACCAGCAAAACATCTACACTTGTGTTTCAGGGATGCAAGTACTGTATACACACAACCATTGAAAAATTACAGCATCTCTCTGGAAAGGACTATTTCTAACACAAAACCTTTTCTCTCAGAGTTCAGTCCTTGATTCTCCTTTCCCCCCAACAGAGAAGTCAGGCAACTGTTTGGTGTGAAAACAAATTCTTCCAGTGTGGCCACAAGCTGAGCTAACACAAGAAACATTTCCTCTTGCCCAGCTTCTGCAGATGATGGGACTTGGTCCCAGGACATTGTATTTAGTTTCAGTCTAGAGCTGCAGATCAGCCCGAGGCTGGGAATCCCACCCTCACCCTGGTATGAAGGAAACACTGTTGAAAGGAAAGCATTTGCCTCCAAGAGGGAGGATTATTTTTAAGGACTAAACATTTAGCTGTCCAGGGTACAAACCATGCAAAGGAATTTAGCCAGAAGTATGTACTCAACTAGGGAAATAACACACAACTTCCCGCAGTATATTGTAATGGTTTTGTTAACTAAGTTAGATGAGGAGCAGCAATTTGGTGGTGTTCCAAAAAGAGGCGGCCCATATTTTAACAGAGTAATTCAGATCTGATGAAGTGTATATGCATTTATTTACCTTTGTCTTGGTACATAACTCAAATCCATCTAGGCAGCTATCTTTCTGGGAAGCAGTTCTTCCGTGGAACAACAAAAAGGGGTGCAGGCATGCACACACACACACACACACAAATTCATGCTGAATTTATGAAACAGTCACCAAATTATGGCCTGGTAGGAGCCGTATTCAAAGGGTTTAATGCTATTTCTTCAAAACCAAGGCTAGGACACCATACTTCAGTGTCCAGATAAGACTGTCCACAGAGAACATGTGGTATCTCCACAGTGCTGCTATGCAAAGACACATTCATCCTTGGAGCCAAACAGCTATGGACAGTCAGATCCTCTCTCTCACTGCATGATCACCCACATGAAATCAGAGCACCATGCTGACTATTTTTGCACACACCCCAATTACTGGGGAGAGAAAGAACAAAACAAAACACCTTGAAACAACAGCAAGAACAACAACAAAAAAAACTTCAACCACCAAGCAAAGAAAGTCCACCTTCAAAAACCCCATTCTCCTTTACACAGCCTTTTCTGGGAACTTCCAAGCACCATGGCTACAACACAAGAAGTGCACAGGTGATAGAAATGCAAAGCTTGGACAGCGTTTGGTGCCTAATGTGATACTCAAGAAGGTCTGACTGTTACACCTACACCACAGTCACTACCATAACAGCAGTTTGGGCTGAGTAACAGGATTTCAGCATTTGGTCTTTGCTGAGCTCTGACTTAAACTCTGCTGGTTCCTGGACAGACAGCTTACAGTTCAAGTACAGCTGCCACGTACTTCAAATACAGCAGCTGTTACAGTCTAAGAATAATACAGATCGGTCTCAACTTCCAAATTCTATGAAGCTTTGAAGTTCAGCTTTGAGATCCAACTGGGAAAAGAATTGAACTCGAAGAAGAAGGATTATTTCTGAGGACTACACCTTCAGCTGCTGACAGTATAAAATGTATGGTAATCTAGCTGGATCTATATACTGAACTAGGAAAACATCCAACATCAGGAAGCAACATAGGTACCCATCTGTACAGTAAAGCATTTAGAACACCTACTGAAGAAGTCTACATTCAAATTTTTTGAGAGTCAGGCACCAAAACAGCCCTTCCCATGTGTTAATTGAGCTAAGCAAGCAGAAAAAAATAATTAAGCACTGGAAAAAAGTAACAGAGCTTGTATTTTCATTAAATCTAGCCACTTAATCTTTTCTTCCCACTCTCCTACAAATAGTTAAGATTTCCGCTCCCAGTATCCTGGGACATGTGGTGGGAAAAATGGGGCAAATCAATTCACACCTCTGAAGTTATGCTATCGTACCCAGCACCCACATACAGAAACTCACTGGACCAAATCAAGGGACCCTGTTAGTGCTGGGATTTGCAGGCAGAAATCTTCATTGCTCATTCTCCTGGCACTGGCCAGGAGCCTACAGCTTTCAGAAGTTTATTATTCCTGTTCCACAGTACACAGTGTTTCACTGATGTATTTAAAGAACCTCCAGTTCAAAAAAAACCCAAACCAGACACATGCTTATCACTGCCAGGGTATGATGTCAAACCAACACCAGCCAGGTCTGGAGGAAGGTCTAAGCCTGCAAAAGTCAAGGGGAAGGAAGGGGGGAACCACTCAAGCATCCAGCACAGGCAACTCCCAGGAGAGGAGGCAGCCAAAACAGAGCTCACTAAAGACATTTTTTAGCAGCCAGCTCTACTGAACCAAACTGAATGGCCTCCAGCACAGCTTTGTAAGCTGTCCTTTTCCAAGTCTGTACACCTGAAGTATTTGCTAGCTACTGAAGACATCAAGATGGGATGGGAGATAGACATCAGGATGCCTTCACAAAGTCTCAGCAAGCAACTTCAAGTTTAGGACTGCTGATATTTCTTTTTTCCCTTAGCATTTCTTTTCTCAGCTTCAAAGTTGTTTAGTTGCACATTATTTTTCCCTCTTTCTCTTCACTGAAACTTTTATTCCCCTCTCTCCTATCAGCCTCCACAAAGGCCAATCAGTTTTGTCAATTACCTTTTAGCCACAGATCATTTGTCTCGTAGTCATCAGTCCACCCAAAACAAAGCAAGAGTATCCATTAAAAGATGCATCTTCACCTATCCTTTCCTACACAGTACTCCTGTGTTTTACTGCTGGTTCAGGAAGATTCAATGCTCTCAAAATTTGCATTTATCAACACATTCCTCAAGGAAAGGCTCTTCCTAGCCACTCACCACTCACTCACTAACTCAAACCAAACTGACCCAACAACACATTGGAAACTCAACAATGTTAAACCTTCTCCCAACAGCCACACAAAGCTCACAGCCTTTCTCTGGGCTCCTGCTGGGCCTGTGCTAATTCATAGCAGCTGTTGCTTGGAACCAGCTATCTCCCAGCTGATGCTGCTTCTAATCAGCTCATCCTGAGATAACAGAGCTTAGTTGATGACATTAGTTTTTCTGACTAATATGTTTCTTCTTCTGAGAAAAAACACGCAGTGTCATCCTTATAAGGGCTTTTCCACGCCTGCTAGGGAAAAAAGACTAAAAATCCTGCAGCATGGGGACCCTTAAGGGACCCAGACCAAGAACCAGTTCCTGCCCTAAGACCACATGGTGTTCTTCCTTATTATCCTTCTGAAGAACTGAGATAAAGATCCCAAATCCTCTCATCTTCCCAAAAGAAAGCGTTAACTTCTTAAACAAATACTCAAAGGTAAGGATTTATCAAAATCCATCCCAAATGAAAAAAAGAGGTCTACACCAAAGGAGGTATTTGTTTTCACTGAAGTCAACAGGATCTAAGTTTCTCTGAAGTAGACCAGAATTCTGACCAAGCCCAGAAACACAAACCCTTGCATGCCTGGTGGTAGAGTTTGGATCTTTATTCATAAAGGAACGCATACTTGTGCTGCCCTGATGCAACAAGGCTGTTGTGCAGCTGCCAACACAGTGTTCTAATAAACTCAAGAGGGGTTTTGAAACTTGCTTGGATACAAATTGGGCCAAAGCTAAAGGACATCATCAGAAGTTTTGCTGAGATTTAATAATGTATGATTAGAAAAGCATCACTGCATTTCAACAGTTTGAATAGTGCCACTATAGTCCAAGGGAGAGCAACTCAACTTTGTGCGAACCAGAACCAAAGGAAAACTATTTTTATGAGTTAAGGATTGGCCAGTCAACTTTCACACAGAGTATTAACCTTTACATTTACCATGGTGGATAATGAATAATAGAAGAAATTCTTTGTGCTAGGATATTGAGAAGTTACTTTTCACCTCAGTTTTTAAAAATATTGTGTTTATTCAAGGTCAGTCATGGGAAAAATGAATGGTTAGTCAAACATGTATTACTTAGTTGCAAAAACAAAAAGGAACTTTTTAAAAGGAGAGAAATGAGAGTACCAAATTGACTTGAATTTATTTGACTTGAATTTTCTCCTCATAGAGAAGGCAAATGACTATTTACATACTGTAAAGTCAAGTGTCTAGTCACCAAAATAATGTCATCAAAAAGCCATGAGCAGAAAAGGTCTTATTATTTGAATAGATTTTTTTTTTCCTTCTGTGGTTCTTTCTTCTTGAAGTCTAAATAAACACTTGGGCTGCAGCCATATTTCAACTATTGGAAGTTTGGCAAGGCTGTGAGCACCAGTGTTAAAAGAGAAAAAGTTTTTCTCTTGATGAGCAGTAAGAGCAGGGCCCTGAGGAATCAAGGGAGAGGCTTCACAGCCCAAAACAACCACCCATTCAAACTGATTAAGATGAGGCACTGTGAGAAGACATTTCCACTTCTCCCCAGCTGCAGCCAGAGAAAAGCAAGGAGTCCAGTACACTGCCAGAGATGTCCACCCTTCTTTGCATGATATACACCATAAAACACAGGATAACAGTGTCCAAGGGAACACTGAAGTCCTAGAGCTGAGACATCTCAAACTCTTCACTGGAAATCAATTAACTACCAGCAAAATGTGTTTGCCTACCTGTGCTTTAGGCAGCCACATTGTTCTGTAAAGCCTCCATCTGCAAGGTGTGGAGCACTCTCCCTCTCCTTACAGTGCAGCATCAATTAGAGGCACTCCAAAATTCAGAAAGCTAGGCCTCTAGCCCTTCTGGGAAGCAACTGCATACCCAGGGTTAGAGGAACAGTGAGTACCATCAGAGAGGTGCAGGAGAACCAGGAGGACTGCTGGGCCGTCATCTCCCAGTCCAGCTGGGCTGCAGCTCCAACGAGATGCCCACGACATCAGCTGTGAGATGCTGCTGGCCAGCCACAGCTTTGGCAGAACAGCAACAACTGCCACTTTTCCTTCTGATTCAAGTTCGACCCAGGTGGTATCACTCATGCCAGCCAGAACCTTACTGTGACCCAGCTTAGGTTTCGGGTAAGTCACAACTTGGGAGCTTGGAGCTGTTGTGGATTTTCAAGTAAGATGACACTTGGGCATCTCTGACACAAATGCCATTTTTCTTATTGAAACTTCTTAATTAGCAAATTTCAATAGGAGTTTTCCCTCCTAGTGTCAGCTAGATATAAATGTTGTGAAACAAACCCTTCCAGACATCAAAGCAAGAGTGATTGTTTCTGGGTTTCAGGCCGACCAGTACTGGATCCAGACCAGTACTTGCAGACATACTTTTTCATTTTTAAGAGCCATTGCCCAATGTGTTTTCCCAAGGCCTCAAGCCTCGGTCCATATGAGCTTCACCTCCCACATTCCTCCCAGTGGCCAGTCCATTGTTTGTGAGCATCCCCAGTAAAGCTGCTGTAAATAATTCACACAACCCTCAGCCAACCAAGGCTGAGATGGTACCACCAGGGTCACGTGAACATCTTGAGCTATAGCTGGGTTGCTTCGCATGTGATGTGGAATGAAAAATAAAGCCCCGAGCATTCCAGTCATTCCAAGAGTGCTCCCGACAGCACTTTTAAACAAATCTCTACTGCTCAAGGGACAGAGCAGAACTGGAGTCTGTCTGCTTCGATTTAAATCTCTCCCTGAAAGACATCCATGAGTTAACAGGGAGAATTACAAGGCAAGGAACAAATAAACATTGCAAAAAGAAAAAGAAAACCAGACTTTTTAAACACTCAGACATCAGCACAGTTCCCAGGCTAGGCATCCATGTGTTAAAGAAAAAAACCCCCATCTTCTCAACAGTGTACAAGCACTAACAGCTCTGAGGCTGCTTAACTTCTCTGGGAATCAGGTACGGATTTACAGGGGCAGGGGAGGGGGAGAGGAGGAGGATTCCCATGACTTGTGCCTTGCAGGGCATGTGGTCTCAGGCCATACAACGAGGCTGTCTGTGGGCACACCACCCACACCACACAGGCTGGTGTCCAGAGAGGTGAGGAATTACCCAGGAGAGTGTTTTTGTCTGTCAGTAGGGGCAATACACCTGGTTGTGTGATCAAGTTCAAAGAGCTTTAGCTACTGTACACAAAGGAGAGGTCTGACTGCTACTGGATTTTAGGACCATTTCTGCCTTTGCTTTTTACTGCAGCAAGGAAGAGACTAAACTTTATTTTGTATGTACCTCAGCCAAAGCTTTTCTGGTTTTAGGGCAGTGACTCCATGAACCTCCCTTTGTGCCCACACTTATGCTGCTGCAGGACAAACAGAAAGTCTATGTAGCCACGTGAGACATTAGGAGCCCAAGTCTGGAGCAAGCAATCACAGCCTAGTGTTAATGTACAGTGCTGAAACACAGCAAATTCCCAACAAGTGACAGTAGGTCACTTAAATGGTATCTAACCTGTCCCACAAAAAGGCATCTAGATCCCCATTTGGCCCAGATCTCGTATTTATGTGGTTCAAATTTATGCCCACGTTTAATGTAGGAATGTTAGAGATGGAGTGTAATTTGTGTTTGTACTTCTAATAGCTATCTAGAAAATATTAGACAAAGCCAATAAAAGGAAAAGCTTTCCCCTGTCTTTCTCCTGAAACTCCTCTTCAGCTTAACCCAATTTTCCAAGTCACTTAGAGGCCTTTAAATAAAATGAAATCCTAACGATGTTGCTGCCATGAATAATTAATTGTACCAGTACAATCTCTCAAACAAAATCCATTCTCATTAGATTAGAGGTTTTCTCAAGACACACGAGTTCATTATGGCATTTTTACATCCTTCTTGTCTCTTACGTGTCTTTGTCTTTCCTATCTATGTCTTCTCTTATTTGTGTCTGAGACCCAGGACTCCATCACCTCAGTAGCCTCCAAAACAACATGCCAATGTCCAGGGAAGAGAGCTCCTATACAACCAGGCACATGGTGGCAAGAGTGTGAGAGCCCTGTCTGTAGCTTATGAGCAGCCCAGTGAGGTGGGAAGTTCACTAGACATTCCTGTTTCCAGAGTCCAAGAACATACTAAAAGCTCTAAACCTTGAATGATTTAAGGAGTATCATTCAAGTTTTGTGTGAAATCTTTGTTAAAGCCATTCTCAGTGTATTAAGTTACAGAAGGTTAAAGAGTATTACCATTCAACATTAATAACCATTTTTTATTCTACCCAGCTTTATTTTCAAGTTAGTAAGGATAACAGGTGAGTTAAGGATAGAGGGGCATAACCATTGCACTTAGGAATTGATTTGTCTACCAACATTTTGGTAAACAAAACTTCCAAGACAGTCAGAGCTGAATTTATCGTAACTATTTGAAAGTATAATAGGAGTCATTAACAGTATCCTTAATAATAGTGTCTGCCACAAGGAATAAAACTTCTGGTCAGACATGAGCAAATTTAGACTGGTGGCATCCAATATGCTTTTTCTCAAGCCTCTGATAGTCCAGGCTCATCCAGTGGAATTTTCTTTTTTGACAGTGACAATACTATAAGGAATAAGAGCTCCCTGAAGTCTCTAAAGCAACTATTATTCTTTTGGAAGAGGCATAAAAATAAAGTCCATATCACCAAGTGTCTTCGGGACCTAATTTAATTTTTCACAGAGGCAAGCATTCCTTTCAGTGCTGATGACAGATTCCAAGTCACATAACTACACTTTATCTCTTATGTGTGCCCCACGACTTTAGTGGGATATAGAATGATAGAATGGTTTGGGTTGGAAGGGACCTCAAAGATCATCTAGTTCCACCCCCAATGCCATGGACTGGGACGCTTCCACCAGATGAGGTTGCTCAGAGCCCCACCCAACCTGGTCTTGAACACTGCCATGAATGGGGCATCCCCAGCTTCTCTGGGCAACCTGTTCCAGTGCCTCATCACACACAACAGTAAAGAATTTCTCCCTCATATCTAATCTTAACCTATTCTGTTTCAGGTTAAAGCCATTCACCCTTGTCCTATCTCTACATGCCCCTGTAAAAAGTCCCCCTCCAGCTCTCTCGTTGGCCCCTTTTAGGTACTGGAAGTCTGCTCCAAGGTCTTCCTAGAGCCTTCTTTGCTCAAGGCTGAACAGCCCCAGCTCATAAAAGAGGTATGTAAATATAGCAAAACCTTTTTGGAAGATTTAATTCGAGGAGGTAAGGAACTTTTTGTCACTCAAAAAAGCTTTTGCTGCCTCAAAGGACCTCTTCCCATAAAGAGCTGAAGTTTTTCCTTCTCTGGACTTGCAGAGAAGTTAGCTCCCTGAAGAGATAAAATTCTCACAGACAACCTTGGAGACCCCACGAGGGGGTGCCAGGCAAGGCATTTAGAAGGCCTGGAGAGGGAAAAGCAGCACATTTTTTCATGCCTGATGTTCACACCATTACGTTTAGTATTCCCAGCTTTTGGAAATAAATTTCCCCAAATCCTTCCACTGCCTGGCATTTTGGGAGTACCTGCATGTAATCTTTCTTCACAAAGTGCTCCATGCCTCTAGTCATCTTGGTGACCCTCCTCTGGACCTGCTCCCACAGGTTTATGTCCTTCCTGTGCTGAGGACCTCAGAGGATTCAGTACACCTGGAGGGTCTTATGAGAGCAGAGTAGAGGGGGAGAATCATCCCTCTGGATCTGCTGATCTCATGTGGCCTTGCTGCATCAATACATTATTGCCCTGCCACTTTGGATGCTCCCTCACAAACAGCAAACCCTGAAGAAACATGCTGGTAACAGGATGCTGGATCAGAGAACTGAAAGGGAAGTCTGCCCCATCATGAAATTCCTCAAGCACTACCTTACCCCTACCTGAGGTCTTCATGCCTATCACCCTTCTCAAGAAGATACCACTTTCATGGTTAGGAATCATCTTCTGGCCCAATTTACTCTTAGAGATTATATCCATTCCTCTTTAGGCCAGTTTTGTCCTCTATACTAAAGAACTATTCCTCCTGATAGAGTTTATCTCTTTGATGTGTTCACGGGTAACATTCCTCATCTCACTGATTTTATCTCAGAGGATTTAAATTCTCCTGGTCATTCAAGTGACCCTTCTCTCCATACCACTCCACTTTGGACACTGTGGTGAAAATGGAACTGTACTGTGTGGAGTCTCACTTTGGGGACAGTGAAACTGTACACAGTATTTCAGACTAACACCTTGGACAGTGGAGTTAATAGTTCCTTCCCTCCTGCCAATTCCTCACTTGAGGTACCTTAAGATATCAGGATTGTAGATTTTTTTTTCCTGATTACTTTGCACCTATGACTCCTTGTGAACATGTGATCATTCAATATGCCCTACATACTCTTCCTCTCTCTATTTCCAAGGGCTATGCTCTTGGTTTATAAGAGTAATTCCTGTTATTACTCACTAATTTCTTCACCTAGCTCTTTGCATTGCTGCATTTCATCCTGTTTTCATCAGCCCAGTCCTCTCTGAAGTACATCACCTATCTCTTCATGTTGCTGATGCCTCATAACTTCATGTCAGTATCGAGTTTCATCAGAACTCCACAGACGTGCTCTGGCTGGGAGGACTGTAACCACAACATGTAACCTACCACTGGAAGAGCCCAAGGGGAAGGGATGTTACCTCATTAGTGTCTGACTGCCCATCTTAATCCATCCTTAAAAACAGTGCTAGTTTTTATGCAAGATCATTAATTGAACTATTCAGTATGAATCCTTCTCCTCAGGGCTATGTTTAAAACATGTCTCCAGCCCTGTTATCCCCCTGTCAGCAAAGCTTCCCATTATCTCTTCTTTATCTAGCTTTTGTCCCTATCTTAACCATCTAAACTAATAAATTGTCTCAAAGGACCATAAAATCTGGTCTGCCAGACACAACGTTTCATGTTCCAATTGTCTCTCCAGCACCTCCCTATACAGCTTTTGTCTTCATTCAAAGTGGAGGGAAGTTCTGCACTTTTGATGTCAGCGGCTCCAAGATGCCTCCAACACCAAATCCTTGAGCTCATTAGTCCCTCTTGCTCCACTCATTACTAGTCACAAAGTAGTATCTTCATTTTCTTTCTTAACAACCTTTTGATTTAAAAGATCACTATAGACATTCATCCATCCAAGCAGTTTAGTTTGATTTTAATAATCAGTTCTTTGGTAAAATCTTTGCTGCTGATCATCAATGAATCTCCAGTACTGATTCCTCCTTTAGACCAATGACTAGAGAAGAAATCTGCCAGTTACTGGACACAAGACTACCTGGATCCTACTAATCCTACCTGCTGTTTTCCCTACCTAGATTTTCCAGATTAAATTGAATTATAGAAACCCACCCATTTCTAAATCTAAGCCTGAGTATCTGCAAGCAAGAAAGGCTCACAACATTACACCAGTAGACTGATTTTTTACCATTCTTCTCATAAATATTTAATCCAAAGTGGGACTGTTTGACTAGCGTTATCCCTTTTTGCTGCCTTGTCATACTGTGAAAAAAGAAATAATTTGTCCTGAATAGTGCATCTCTTTGAATACCTGATTTTCTTTTATGATCTCTATTCTCAAAGTGTATTTGCACTCCTGCTGAGGTTTTTCACCAGTAGTTCATATGATTCTGTGCAATATTAATAACAAGGCCATGCTGGCCTTGACACTACAGTTGTCTTTTTAAAAAACTGAAAGGTTTGTACATTACACTGCATATAAAAACGCCCTTAACTGAGACAAACTTTTTTTCATAATCTGGGTCACTTCCCTGACTCTGCTTTCACCAAAATTATCACTCAGAGACTGAGTCTGTTATATGTGATTGGGCAAAACTGAACTGAGCTCCTTAGATATACATGTAATTGAGGGTGAGTGCTTGTGTCTGTGTGAATTTACAGAGTGAGTCAGTCTGTTATCCCTACAAGGAAGATCACTATAGCTATTAAATTACAACGGGCAAAAACATTAGTGTAGCCATTAAAATTAAAATCAATTTGATTTTTGAGATGATTATTATCCACGTTTGCAATTCCAATTTTTCCTCTTAAAAATGGAAAATCCTAAACAGATAGAAGGGCAGTGCAATAAACTGTAGAGTTTCCTGTTAAACTCGGAAAATCAGGATAATTCACCCTTGATGTTCTTTGACCTAATTTTTTATCTTTCAGCATCACAAGGGCTAGAGACTATGAAGTGGTATCATCTGCATTGTGGATACCAAGGCAACAGGCTCTCTCTCAGCTTAGGGACAAAGTGAAATCTGGTATCAACAAAGTTCTCTGATACCCGTTTCAATGATGCTACTTGAGTTCTCAAATATCTGATTTGAAAACTTACTTGTATTCGTGATCATACTATTTTTTGTACTGTTGGGACACTGCAGACCCTCAGTTATGGGCAATTAAACAGCTTGAAGTGAAAGACCCTCCCCAAGAAACGTAGAAATGGAGTAGAGCCTCATACCTTATGGGATATACTTTCCCAACCTCCATCTCAATTGCTGATACTTCATATCACCAAATTCTTCACAATTGCCCCAATTCAATTTAAAAGCATTGGCAAGCCCAGTTTTTGAGCTGACATGGAACTGACAGGAGAAGAGGGAAGGGCAGAGGGAAAAGCAAGCATTTTCCCAAGAGCTCCTTTGGTGTTTTCATACATCACAAAAGCCAACTTCTGAACAGAGCTTTTCTGCAGCAGCTCTGAATGCACAAGAGTTCAGGATCTTTACCCACATTAACAGAGAGGCTCCAAAAGCAGTATGAAGCATTGTTCTATCCAAAGAGAAGTCACCCTGGACATGTAAAATGGAAATGAAGGGAGCCATTGAATATTTATTATTTAAAAAAAAATTAAATCCCTATTGTATAATAATCTACAATTTCCTGTACAAATTCTTTAGCTTGATTGACAAAAAAATCTGGTATTACTTCCCTTCAATAAGTACTAAAATTCTACCTCCTTCTTTAACAGACATCTCAAAATGTTTACAAACACACAGCAAAGAAGAAGAGACCTTCCCAACAGTTTTTCCTCACAACATATTCCCTGAGTTTCACCATCTGTTTTTCACCACTGCCCGTCTTCATGGTACACCAGTTTCACAGAAAAAAAGCAATGCCAAAACAAGTTACACTGTAAAGTCATCTCACTAATCTATGTCTCTCATTTTACACATGGAAGGTCCCTAACCTGCAGTCATAAGGAGGGGAGTGAAGCCAGTACAGAGAAAAAATGGAAGGAAATTGGTATCACTCTAGACACACAAATAATCTAAAGTAGAGAGAAACTCAAGGATATATGATATATTTCATATACAAGTAAAATTAGGTATGTCTGTAACAGCTCAGATAACTTTGGGGCCAGATCTTTGCACAGTGCTAACAGGCCCAGATCTACTCAGCTTATTAACTGGCTTCATATGATACACAAACATCAGATGAAGAAGAGGGCTGAGAGTTTTAGAGTTCTGCCTACATTTTACTCTTATGCATTTCCCTTGAAATTCAAATCCAAGATGCTGTCTAGGCCAGTTTAGCGCCTTAAAAATATGCATTCCTCATTCCTGAACGTAACTTTGGAACAATAGCTATGGTCTCACGAGACAGAATCTTTGACAGTAACATCCCCTTAAGACACTGCTGCTGCTGAGTGGTGCTCTCCTGCAATTGCAGCTGATCTGCTCATGTGCCTGAGATGGGAATCAGACTGGAGAACTGATCCAGCCTTTGCAAACCCCTCAAGAATGACAACCTCTACACGCTTCAGCCTCTACCTGGTACCATGCTGTAACACTGGGTAATGTCACCCATGTTACAGTACCAGCTCTCTGCAGATACTGCCACCTCTCATAGTAAAGGGCCTCAAAAGCTCTCTGCCAGAGGCCATAGGAATTCCAGCTCTCACCAGAGAAAAGCGGCATTAAGAAAGTATCAATTGTCCTCCACCAGCAGTGCCTGGGAAAAGTTATTCGGATGACTTAAGACAAATGTTTGCTTCAGCAATTAAAAAAAATACTTGCCGTGCAGCAGAAATTGATCTGTACGTCAGAGCTATTTGCTAGGAAGACCCATGATGTCTTTTGCATTACAATTAATAAGTAGGAAGATTAATTTAAGACATATCAAGAGCAAGTCAGGAAAAATCATTTTAATTAACAACGTTCATGCTGCAACTTATGTGTTACACCCCATACTTCTAGCCACAGGGCAAAAAAAAATTCTTTTAAATCAACAGCACTGGAAAACTATCATACAACCCAGCAAACCGATGATTCCACATCTCCCAGAGCCCACTGTGTGTCACATAATCCGTAGGCTGGGTTTTTTCAGCCAGATGAAGACAGCAGGGTGCCTGGTTTGTTACAGCACTGCTTCACCAGGCAGCAGCCTCACCACAAGCATCTGAATGTGAGAATCCAGCGGCTCTGGAATAGGCGAGCTACAGACACGGCTGTTTGGAGACGGCCTGGAATATGAAGCCCTCGAGCCAGAGTTAAGAGCAGTAACAATGGGAGCAATTTCGCAGCTCGCTCGCAGGACTTCATCCACTTTTCTCAAGCAGGACTCGCGGAATGAGCGAGGCTTCACTGCCAACTGCAGTAACTCATCTCTGCTGAGGGCAGCGCAGGAGAGATTGGGTTAGGGAACGCTACCCAGTCTTCCCTGGCAGCATCGCCTATCTCCTGAAGGTGAACGCCACGCTTGCCGCTCGCGAGGAGGCTTCGCAAAAATGAAAATAAACATCTTTACCAACACAGAACGCCCATTCGGCGCGCTCGATAACGCCGACCTGCTGCTGCCGTGGGACAAGCGCCCAACGGGCTTTTTCCCTGTTCTCGAAGAGCACACGGGACCGCACCCGCGGCCAACCCGGCGCTGCCCGTGCCCTCCCGCCGCCCCGGGGGAGGTGAAGGCGGGCCGGATCCTCCCGAATTATCCCGTCACACATGGCGTATTTTCTTATTTTGTTTGTGCTCACCGGCCAGACAAGCGGCGCGTTTGTTTTTCACGTCAGCGTGTTTTTACGTCGCCGCGGTTTTTTCATGAGTACGGTTTAACCTTGCACTAAGTTACCAAACAAAACACTACAAGAAAGACCCCCCTCCCCCCAACACTTTCAAAAAAGACCAGGTTTTGTCTTTCCTTTCCAACCAGCAGCAGTTAAGCCCAGCACAGTCTCTCTAAAGGCATAAATACGTGCACACAGACACATACAAAAACCCCCAGATTTTAAAACAACATATCCACAACTCAATTTACATACATCTCATACACTCCTCATCTAGCTTCTCCTTCTCTAGATTTCTGCAAAGCTGGGGGGGGGAAAAGCGTCAACAGCTTTTCTGTTTACTCCTGCTTACACACATCTCACCACTGTGAGAAAGAACTCCAGTTGCAGCTGCCCTTGTATAAGCCCCCTACTCCAAAAACTATCAGTAATTTTGCAGTTTATTCCTAGGACAGCTAAATATATGAGAATCAGAGAATGGTTTGGAATGGACTTCAGATCAATCACACAGTTCTAACCCTCCTGCCACGGGCAGCAACACCTCCCACTAGTCCAGGTTGCTCAGAGCCGCATTCAGCCTGTCCTTGAACACTGCCAGGGATGGGGCATCCACAGCTTCACCACTGCCTCACCACTCTCACAGTAAAGAATTTCTTCCTAATATCCAATCTAAACATACCCTCTTTCAATTTAAAGCCTTTATTTGTCGTGTCACATCATCACCTCATAAGAAGTCCCTCTCCAGCTTTCCTACAAGCCCCCTTTAGGTACTGGAAGGCTTGCTATATAACATATCCAATCAAGGCCTCCACTGAAGAACTTCCCGCTCATGACGAAAACAACATCACCTGGTATTTCATGAGAAGTCTGAACTAACATCTAGGAACATAACACTTCTTTCCCTTCTACTCCTTCCACAGCTTCAAAAAACTTTAGGCCCAGCTTTATTACAAAAGTGGCATGTAACAGCTGATGTAAGGCCTACAGAGAAAAGCATTAAATTAAACTTTAAACAAATAATTTGACAGAACAACTGCATATCTTTAGCTTTACCATCCCACACTGTGACAGCAATTCAAGTAGTGAAAACACATCATCGCTGATAAATATTAAGGAAAAAGAGAAAGGAGGGGGAAGGGTATAAGGGTATTTATTGTTAAACAGCAACTTTTCCTTGTTCCTTGTATTGTTTAAATAAAGTATAAAGCTCTATAGCAAGTACAAATTAATCTTGGTAAAGACAAGAAAAACTGCCTTGGTAAAGAAGTGGAAATACTGCTTATGTGCCTTGGGCATTCTTGCACTGGATCCTGTGCTTGTCTCTGCGAATTCTAAGAGAAGTCAGCCAGCCCTAGCCTTTTTATGGAGAGTTGCTCCATGTCCAGTATGTGCTTCCCTCCTCTCCAAGTGCTTCTGGGTAGATCGTCCTACAGAAAAATCTAAACTGCTATGCATTCACAGTAGTCACCCCAGCTTCTTTCAAAAGCAAGAGCCTGCATAAACAGCTGTGAGTAAATCCAGCTGAGACCAAGCACCTGCCTCCCATATGGCAGTAGTTGAACAGGTACTCCACACCTAGCACTCATGCAGAGCCACCACCACGCAGAATGAATTAATCATATTTTGTCAGGGGGTGGGAATCATGGTGAAGCCTGTTCATTACCTTGTATTACTTTGTCAGTTGGACAGGCAGCAGCTTTGAAGCAACAAGGGCTGTGAGTGATGAAGTAACTCATCCCACCTATACCGACATCACCATCTGAAAGAAGAGTACCTCACCCACAGGCAAGCCATTAACCCCTGAATGCCAGTAGCATCAAAGTTTTCCCATCACCCTGGATACTTTAGCAGCTGGCTGGCACCAGAGTCAACACAGGCACCCAACCTTAGCAACGAGGGTGCACCTAGATGGGCTGAGGTTGAATTTCTGATTGCCCACCGAAATATACACAAAAATAGGTCAGAACTTACAAGCACTAGAGAAAATTCTGAACTTCTTCCTTGCAATAGCAAACACTGCTAAAAAATGAACAGAAAACTTTTAGGATGTACAAGAAACAAGCAGCAGAACTGTGACTAATCACATCATCTGAAGGAGTACCAGTGATTTTTGCATCAGCTGTTAAGATTACAAGCCTTACACACAATGGGGTTTGGGTTTTTTTTCCTTCTGATGCAGCAATAGTAAGAAGGTAGTGATGTCTTAGACAAAAAAACACTTTTCCTGGAGTACCATGTGATAAATTCAGGTACTCATAATTTCTCACAGAGAAATTACGAAAAGAATTGATTTCTCATAGAGAAATTAAGGGCACCAGCAAACAACTGAAAAGCCAATTCTGCCTACCAAAGTCTCCAAAACAAACGGTAGCATGAGCAAGAGATTGCAAGCTCTCAAGAGGAAAAAAACAATCCCTTTGTCCACTATTTTCTACCCAAGAATACTCCAATTTGAGTTTATGTTACACTTGTGTCCTAGTTTCAGCTAGGACAAGAGTTCATTTTCTTCTTAGCAGTTGGTACTAAGAAGTGCTGTTTTGGATTCAGTATGAGAACACTGATAACACACTGATACCTTGGGTGTTGCAGAGCAGTGCTTACCCTAAATCAAGGTCTCCTCAGCTTCCCATGTGCTGTCAGTGAGCAGGTGCACAAGAGGCTGGGAGGGAGCATGGTCAAGGCAAAGTGGCCAAAGGGATATTCCATAGCACAGAATGTCATGTCCAGTATTTAAAGGGGAGGAGTTACTGGGAACAGTGCCAATTGCAACTCAGGGTCAGGCTGGGCATCTATAAGTGGGTGCCAAGTAAGCATATTATGCACTGCTTTTCTTGGGCTTTCTCTCTCCCCTTTCTACTGCAATTATTAGCATTATCATTGTATTTCACTTATTTCCATTATTAGACTTCTCATCTCAGCTCCTGAGTTTTAGGGTTTTTTTCCCAGATTCTCCTCTTGATCCCAAGAGGGAGGGGAGAAAGGGGGAAGTGAGCAAGTATCTGCATGGTCCATCATTACCAGCTGAGGTTAAACTGACAACTTGTTAAGCCAACAATGGCACTGCTAAACTCAATGTAAACTGTGTTTGAGAAGTCAAGACAGGCACATGTATGGATACACATTGGTTGCAAAGTGCTTTTCAAAGCGCAAAATTAAGAAACCATGCAAAGAGCAGCTGTGTCTTGCTCTTTTCATACACCTGCTCCATCAGCACTACTGATCTCATCTGTCTCTTCACAGCAAGAAGTATTATGTATGGAATATGCTTCACTTTCGTATCTGTTCCTGGTGTGTGTGTCTTCATTAACACACCATGAAGCTATTGCACATGCTGGCGTAGTCTTGCTGTTAACTACATTTAGAGGAAGTCCATGTATGTATCTGTCATTTCATGTTTTCCTGCAAGGTAAAGGCAAGAATTAATTTTAATCACTCTTCCTGTATTTAAAGTTGTAAAAGTGGGTGATACACAGGTACATGACCAAATTGTCAATACTGGAGAACATCCTATGATGTCTTACTCCTATGCCTTTTGTTCCAATTTCATGCTACAATTTGCTTCAGTTCAGCATGTAGCTTTGCCTAGAACCATGTACTACGTATTTTGTTTTATACTTTTGAACATTTTTTACAAGAATACAGTTGCTTTTTCATAGTGTGTTCCTCGAGTTTTAACTTCTCTCCCACCATCACCTTAAACTCTGTATGCTGTTTAATTCTATGCCTGAACTGCTCAGAAACACATACACCAAAGACCTGATCTTATTTTCATTAAGTTCTTTCTTCTTCTGACAAGTGCACCTCTCTTACCTCAATCCATTATTCAACGCTTGCTTCATATTTATTTATGATCACACCTTCTCTTACTTTATTCCTTCTAGTATCTTTTCTCTGCTTCCAACTCTTTGGTAATGCTTCCTATCTCATTGTTATTTCTCACTCATTTGCCTCAGTCACCCTATTTTTGCTTTTCCTTGCTTGTACCTTGGTAAGCTGTAGAAGCTGAGCAGTTCAACAACCATTAAGATATTCTCATGAAAGCCTGGCTTCTTCAACTCATCCAGCTCTGTATTCCAGTTAAAACTCTCAGAACATCTCCCTCAACATCTAACCAACTGCCACGATCTCCAATTTCACTACTTCGGTTTTGTGAAACATGTGAACAAATTTATCCTGGTCTGAATAGGAACAAGCAGCAACAATTCTACACTTTTTAACCAAACCAGGGCTAACATCATAAGAGCACCTTTCTTAATCTAGTCTGCTAACAGAGCTGTCACAAATTGCCTCCTCCAGCAAAGAAAACTAACAGAAACCTGAACAATGATAAGCAGCAAGAAATGGCTACTTGATAGCTAGGTATTGGCAGGTTATAACTGCGCAGGTTACAGACACACTAACACCAGGACAAGAAAAATGGACTTTTGGTAAAAGTGGGAGGGAGAAGACACAGGTCAAACAGATGCAACTTCTTCAATAAATTCCAGACATCAGTCTCATGACATCCAAGACCATCACCTTTACCTTCAAAAAGGTAAGTTTTTGTAACAGCTCTTTGTGATTAGCCCTGTTAGATCAACCTGCCAAACTAAAAAGGTAACATTTCATGGACAAGGTCTACTACATGAACATAAAATATGTAAAGAACTTAGACTGACAGCAGCTTTCCATAGTAAAAAGAGGAAAACATAACTAAACATGACATTCACCATTACTGCCTATACAGCAAATATATTAAGTCTTATAAGCATTAAAATTATTTTATCTATTTCTCTTTTTCTGACAGACTTGTAAGAAATATTTTTTAACTCAAGAAACATTCTGTTTAACTTAAACAGTTTAAAACTATTGTTCAAATTTATTTTTTCCAACTGAGTCAACTTTCAATAAAGCCTAGAGATCCCAACAGACATTTCAGAGTCTAAAACTTAAAAGATTTTCTTTGGGTTTAAAACTTTGCTGCATAGCTTTAGCAGTTTGACATAAGCAAGCAAAAAATAAATCCCTACTTCTCACATGTTCAGACCTATTCTAGAACGTTGCCTTGTAGCTGGAAATTAGAAAGTTGGACAGGCTTTCCTTTGGTTGTAGTGTAACAGAATCTTTGCAGCCATTTTTAAGTCAGTCAGCACGTGATAACTTCAGTTAGGAGCAAAACCAAGTGTACCTTCCTGAGTATGATTAAAATCTAAAGAAAGCAACCAAAAACGTGACATAGCACTGTGATACAAACTCATATACCACGTTCCTTTTCTCAGTTTTAATTAGGTTAATTAAGTTTAACAATATAGATCTGCTGTTGAGATCATACCTGTAACTGTGTAAACACTGCTACAAACACACCACTTTAGTCAGTGTTGGTAATGCCACCATGATAACTTTATTCCACTCTCAAATTAATCATATCCTCATCCTTAATGATGCACGTTTGCATTCAAATATGCATATAAACATCCAAAAGAGTTACCATAACAGTTTTTATTAAAAAACCTAATGTACATGTTTTACCCCAGAGCAGCTATATTTTCCTTAAAAAGTACTGTATGTATCAAACATTTAAGGTTTATTCCATCACTGTCAATTGTCTTTGAAGAGCTGTCAAACACCTAGAATTTTAATGGACTTTAGTATAGTTTCAAGAAAAAGCTTTCAGCTTTTTAAATGAAGAGGCTTAGTAGTTTGTGGCATAAAGACAATATGCCATTAACATATTGTGTTTACAGCATTCTCTCAGGAATGATTTAAGTCCCAAATCCCATGTGAGAATTTATACCCTGCATAAAACTAACACGAGATACATTATTCAGATAAATAGATAGCATTTGGGAAGGTCTGCCAACATTCATATTTTTAACAGCTCTTTAAAGAGGTAATGGTGCAGATTAAGTACAAGCTCTTTGCCTCAGTATAACACGTTTGAAATGAAAATAAAACATGGAAGACCAGTATCTTTACATTTTATTCTTCAGAAAAGGAAGAATCTTAAAGAAAGCATTTAGTAGTCCACTTGTGCTTAAAATATTCAAAGCATGAGAAAGCCGAAAGAAAAAAAATACACATTTTTGTACACCATGATCAAAAAGATAACATTATAAATTTTCAGAAATTGCACTGTATTTAGAACACTCTCTAGAATCTGCTCCACTTCTATGTATGGCTACTGTGGCTGCCTGACACAGTTCCTTTTCCACTTTAATTGCCAACCTGTGGAGGCCCTTCAGGGATGAGTGATGTGAAGAAGGTTGTGATAAAGGACCAAGCAGAAGCCATGAATCCAGGCTGCTGCTCTGTATTGCCATCTTCACCTGCATCTTCTCCACTGTCTTCATCAATCCCATCATCCATAAGTCGCTCCTTTAAAAAAAGAAATTGAAGCAATTCAACTGCTTCTTTTCAGAATTCTGACACTATCTTTCTACATTGAGTTCTCTCAGAACAACCTCATGAAGTAACCACCATGAAGAAAGTCTGTGATTGGAGACAACCAATAAATGTCGGACTGGAAAAATACAGAATTTGAGCAACAGGCACAACCTGAGGACAATGGTAAAAGCTTTCTGGTTAATCAACTCCATTTCATAGAAGTTGACTTTGTGTCCAGGCATTAAAGCATACTTTACAATATAATACATAGGAGTCTCAAAAGATATGCCTGCCCTTACTCACCATCTCTTCAAGATCAGGATTATTTGCATGTTGCCCATCACGGTTCACTTCTGCATTATTGGCTGCCTGTTGTTGGCCTCCCTCTTGCCTAAAGGGAAACCATCCAGCTTGGTGTCTATGTAAGAAAGTGGAAGAGTTGAAAACCTCTCTGTTGAAAGGAACAAAAACATTCTTTTGCTACAGCTAACTACTGCAGTAAATTCTTAAGTACTTTCAAATAAATGAAAATACGCCTATTTTTCTGTAATTCTTACTTCTAAATTGAATGGCTATCCTTTGATGTCTGAGTTAAGAAGGGTCTTGTGTTCACAGCCCTCATTTCCAGAAAACAAATAATGTACCATGATTAGGTTGTTAAATATGTGGAATACTTTTTTGGTGTCTTCCCCATTTTTAACTACTTAAATTAAATAGATTCTCAAAGATAGCCTTAATTTCTATAGTTTACATTTGATTCTCTGTGGAAAAAAGAATTTAAAACTTCAACTAAAGCTTGAACCACTTTGTAAATTTAATAAGCCTCCCCTATGTTTTCAAGTGTCTATATTCTGATTCCAACTATCCTATCTGTATGAAAAACAGAACAACCCTTGTGAGGATTGAGACTACAAGGTAAGGAAAATCTAAGTGAATTACATCAGTCCAAAATATCAAGCATTATTGATGTCTTCCACTTCTATTTACATCACTAAGATATTTCCATATGCAAAAAGAAGTGATGACAACAGTACTGATATTTCTTAGTAAAAGAGAGTGTATTTAGGTCTTTATGACATGTTCAAAAAAAATTTTTAAGTCCCTGCAATTCTACTACATCTAGTATTCACTGTTACACTATCACTACTTTAACTCTGCCTAACAAAATTTACTGCACAGATCCCATAAGTTATTTTTGAAACATACATGACCTGAGCTCTGCAATTTCATATCCAAGAAATTTATGCTTGACCTGTATCAATTTACCTCCCTTCAACTTCATTTTCAAATTTTCATCCCAAAATTCTACATTTCCACAATATTGATTTATTAATATCACCAACATTTAAGAGCACTGTGTTTCAGGTAGAAGTAGTATCCAACTCACTGTAAAAATCTTTTAAGAATTACTTCTTTCTTCGTATCAGCTTCTCTACTTGTTTGAATTCTTTTTTTAAACAGACACACCCTATTGTAAAGGAACAGTGTCTAAACTTTTACATGTGGATAATTTTTCATTTTAAATGGATTATACATTAGCACCATCTGCATCTCAGATCTCCAGCTATACTCAGCTGTGGTACTCACAAATAAACCAGCAGCATGGCTCCCATCACCATGACAAATCGACTGAAAGAAGAATAGAAGTATACAATGCTCAGGAGAATTGCTGCTCTAGAGAATGTGTACATCCAGTCCAGCCAGTCCCGGTTGAAGTCCTCTTCATTCACTACTGGGCCACCCTGTGCATTCATCTGCACATTTGGGTTTACAGGCCTGTTCTCCTGGACAGCTACATTTGGCACTGCTGCGGGCTCGTTTACAGGAGCACGTTCCGAATTGACAGCCTGGGCAACTGCAGATCCTGCTGGCTCAGTGCTGGAAGTCACTTGGGCTGAAACAGCAGCTTGGCTAAAAATTTAAACATAAAACTGGTTTGTCAAACAACATGCTCTATATAATTATTAAGCCTATTCTAGTCATCTTTTCTACACTAGTAAAAACAGTTTCAGATATAATACATGTCAAACAAACTGCATTCTCCCTTAGATCTTTACTTATTAATACATTAATTTAAATTCTAATCCAAGACTGGATTTCATAATTTGCTGGACAAAATTACGTGCAAAACAGAGCCAGACAAAATAAACACAGCCATTTTAATCCTGCATACCACATTTAATACATTCTCTTCATTAGTGTAACTCAGAACTAAGACAGTACAGACTTACTATTGCATGTAGTATTGACGTACATACATCTGTTGCCACCATATCATCTGTAAGGGACTGAATGCAGGATACATAGGCAATCCAGCAGGAACACCTTGGCCTGGAAACTGGTTGCCTATATTGCTAGAGAAGGATTTAAAGAAAAATATTCATCTCTAAATTGCTACATTTTATAAATGTACTAGTTTAAAAAAGTAATTAAACTAGCATTTTTTCCTCTCATTTGTCCCCCTAAAATGATGCACTGAAATAACACCAAAACAACATGTAGTGAGATCATCCAACCCATTCCAGAAAAGCACTATATTTTCATTACAGAAATTAATAAGCAAAGTTATTTCCATAGAAAGAGTACTTGTGGTTTTGTACTTAGTCTGTCACTAGCTGTACCTCTGGGACAAAATCAAATTGAAAATTTTTCAAGAACTGTGTTAACTGCAGAAACTCTTCAACACAATTCCTTTTAATTTCAGGGGTGACCTTTAAAGGTGCTACAGGAGCCATAAAGGGAAAACTTACTATCTCCTACAGCTTTATTTTAGAAGCAACACGTGAACTACTACTGTGATTAAAGACATGAACAAATGAGCAAAGACAACAAACTAATCTTTCAGATACGGCTTCTGAAGACTGCAAGTAAGAACACCGTAAAGGATTTATTTTTCTCCCTTCAATATTTTGAGCACAAGTGATTCTCCTCCCTATGGGCATTTAACTCCGGTTCACATGCAAGAGAGAAAACTTGTGTATGTAAGTTTTAGGTTTGGTTTTGTCTGCTTTTAGACTTCTTAGCCTCTCTTACCTCCTAGAGCATATAGCATGTTTTGGCAAGATTTCCAACTCTTTCCCAAAAGACTGATGTAGTGAACTGCAGTAAACCAGGACATCTTTCAGGACAGCATGAGAGTATAAAAAGCTTATTCAGACTGCAGGCAGCAAAAGCTGAGACTTTTGCAGACTACACCTGTTCCCTAAGTAAGGCACTCCCTGCAAAGATACCACCAAGAGAATTCATTAGTCTACCAGGCACTCAGATATGCATGACATGCCCAGAAAGAAAGATGGGAAGAAGACATTGAAATCTTTTTTTTCCATGTTACACAGAAGTAAGTATTTCACTGTAATTCTGGACAAGAGGCTGTCATGAAACTCCATGACCTCTGCTAAAACTATTACATTTGTATTTAATTATAACTTGTTTTGACAATAATTTGGGGGGGAGGAGAAAGCAAAACTATTTTCCTGATACCAAATACAAACTGAGATAATCACAGGCAGTGCTCTAGGTTTATTTCAAAAACTGAAAGGATGAACTGGCAGCCCTGCTGATGCTATTTATTTATGCATAATTAACATGTTGAAACAGCAAAGATGTCAAGCTGCTACTAAAATACATTAGTCATGATTTACAGCTGCGAGCTTTAAGAATGGGTTTTTCTATCCCCTGAACTGGCAAACGCTGAAAAAATACATTCCAAAATTCATAAAACATTTGACCTTCAAAATGTAAAGACGATTCAAATACTCCATGTGGGTGTCACTAAGTGCTATGCTGAGACAAACAACTGAGTAGTGTCTCAATTTCAAGCAGGTGGAGTATCAGATGGAATTCCAAACAGGCGGGCAGGACCACTCACTTCCAGCTCAGTCACCAGTAAGCAGTGCCACCCAACTTGCCTGGGTGAGTTCTGAAGGAATTCACCAGTTTCTTTCTGCATCAGATACAAAGAAGAACCCTAAAATTTGTTAACTGCTATGTTGAGCTCAACAAAATTTGAGAGGTCTTAGGCTAATAGCTCAGCCTCAGACATATCTTTTTGAGCCTCTCCTTTCTTCCAAACTCTTTCAAAAGTTGCTTTCTTCATATCTTAAAGCTTAATAGTAGATTAAGTCAAACATGACAAACCACAGAAGTTCAGCTATATCATGTTCTTTTCTTTCCTATTTAAATATTTTGGTGGGGTTTTGATTTTTTTTTCCTTTTCTCCCCCAACAGCTTTTCTAGAAGATATGTCTTTTTGAGAAGCAAGACTTAGTTTTTCAAGATCAGGCTCCATTAATAAGCTGAAGTACACTGGCTTACAACTGGCTTCAGGCTTAGAACGCCAACTAGCACAACAGTATTTTGTTTGCTCATCAGAAATTAAAATGAGGCAGATGTTGTCAATTATACAACTATTACAGTTTCCAGGGTACTAAGTCAGCTTATGAAATTCAGCAACAACTCTAAACAGCATAACATATTTCAGTGAGAAGAACCTCCCCAAAGGAAGAGGCTCTTCTCAGCAAAGCCAGCCAGCTTGCTGTTTAAAGACAAAGGAAAGTAGCACATACTTTCTCATCTTTTTCCAAAAGGAGGATAAAGAAGTAGGAAGCAGAGTATTTCAAAAGAATGGCAGCAACAGCACAAGAGGAAAGAAGCAAACAGGATCTGTACAGGCATTTTCAAAGACTGGTGAACAAAGCAGAGCAGACAACAAAAAAAGATAAGCCAGAGAACGATTCAAATGTACAGGTAGCTTCAGAATATTATGAAAAGACACATGGTGCTCCATAGGATGGTTAGGAAGTTCAGAATTACTTCTTTTGGTCTATGGAAGACACCCAAAATGAGCTAACCAGCAATGAATTTGAGTGTAAGGTCACACTAATTAGCTACTATCATCATGAAGATACGCTGCTCACCACTAATAGAAAATAAGGCTTTTTATTCAGACTCAAAAGCTCAATCTGTCATCTGCATGATTGACAATAACTAGGTTTAACCTTGACCCACAGACATCTCATTTAGGGTTCATCTCATATGTGCTATTTCAGTATCCTCTGCTATGTTATTTGCTACTTAGAAAAAAGTAACAGCAAGCAAAGGCAACTGAAGCAGCAAGGTATTTATGTGCTAGAACACTGCATGCTGTCAGTATGTAGTTTTGTTGTTTGCTTTCAAACATGACTGTACACAATATGAAAACATTTCACTAGATGGGCCACCCACACCTGACAAATAATCTCACTGCCTTGATGCTTCTTGTCTGTTTACTGCTTCCAAGTACTCTTCAATCTGAAATGCAAACCTTTTCAGGACCCAGTCCATCTGTCGTGTTTGTACCTGCATAGCACAGCAGGGGCCAAGCACAACCAAGTCCACAGGAGCAGAAAATGCTATGCTTGGCTCTCCACACCTAAAGACTAACTTGATGCATACACAAACTACTTGCCCAGTCTCATCACAAGTTTAGATTTTTAAAAAACAGTATTTGCAAAAGCTCGAAAGGAAAAGAAAGTTTTAAATTGTTTTCCCTGTAATATTTTAACAATCTGAATTAAATGCTGTTTACCGAAAGGGTATTCAACTCACACACTGAGGCTTTGTGCCAGGAACTGAAAAACCATCAAAACCATCATTTAAACACTTAACATTCACATTATTTATTAGTACAAATCAGTTTGCTAAAGGAAGCATTGCAAAATGGTCAAGAAAACTGATCCTCATGTGTATTTTCCAACACTTGGAGACCTTCCCCATCAGTAGTGCCCACAGTACATCATGCAGCTAGAACAGAAGTGTTTGGTCATGAAAATGCACAAAGCAACACCAGTTTCAGCTGTGAATCTTCATTGTTCCTAACCAGTCTCAATCAGTGTATAAATTACATTAAAGCTGGATTTCATTGCCCTAAATGATGCTTAAGAGAGTAGCTAAAAAACAGAGCATTATACAAGCAGCCCTAAAGCAAAACCAGATGCCTCTGAGAAGATGACTGAAGCATTAAAAAGGGTTTTTCAAGAAGAAAGCAGACTACAGCAGGCGCTGGACACAGATTACCTGCAGTTGAGCAGATCCAGCAGTCCACAAAGATCTGCTTTAGCATTCCATTAAAATACTTCCAAAACAAAACAAAAAAAAAGGCCCAAGATATTTTAAGGTTTGTTTATTTGGGCATTTCTGTTAAGATCAGGAACACGCTCCTAAAAATCTCCAGTCACTTCCTCTTACTACAGTTCTGTTTGCACCACAGAATGCTCTTGGATCACCATCTGGATTCCTTTTGGGTTACACAAAATTGAAATACATGATTTAGGTGCACTGCTAATGCACCTTAGTCACAACCAGGACTGTAAGCCAGGTAACCAAGCTAGAGACAGTCCGAATAAGACTGAACCCCTGAAATATGTGCAGTGTTCATGTCAGGTTCTCAGCATCTCTTTCAGTCTACAGATCCTCTCTTCTTAACTCGCATTACATGGTAGACACAGCAAGCCATTTTTAATTGACTTTTAAGTTACTCTCTCTTTCAAAGACAGCATTGTCTTCCA